>JBAMBO010001442.1:0-112198 GCA_037044535.1 Lordiphosa magnipectinata
GGGTTTAAGTTCAGAGTCAGAGCAAGCGCAAAAACCAAAATCTTTGGCCATTCGGAGAAAGGCCTGGCAAATCAATAATTGTATTGACTGAGTGCAGCAGAAACAGATCAAAAGGTCGTCGGCTGGCTGCATCATGCAAATAATGCGAGGATGTTGCCACAGAATTTATTCGTAGAATGCAGACTGAAGTCGTCGGCAACTTGCCGAAAGGTCAGTGCGATCATTTCCGCATGATTACAAATGCAATTCGCTTGTTGCTCGTGGCATGGGCTGGGCATGGTCTGAGAGACTGACTCAACTGAGCGGCTCAGACACAGAATTCAAGTTAAGAGAGAGAGAGAGAGAGAGAGGAATTCTCCACTGGATCTCTGCGCAGGGGCATTCGGCTGGCACGCCTGCGCTCTCAGGGGTAAAAGCTGGGGTATTTGAGGGGCATTCAAAGGGGCAATGAGGGGAATTCAGGGGAATCAAGGGGCACAGCTAAGGTTTGTGGAACTTATGCGCTACATCAGGGGTGGTTTGGTGTGTGTGATTTTGAGGAGTATTTTTGTAGAGAACTATATGGTGGTGGTGGTGGGTTTGATAGTTTAAAGGGGTAGCTTACCCTGGGCTTAAGTCTCCAGTAAATTAAGTTACCCCTTCAAATAATATTCAATCATAAGCCAAACTTTTGTAAATAACAAAATTTATTTAAAATTGTTAAATAAAGCAAATTTCAATTATTCACACTCAAGTTGTATGTAACAGGGAGAAGGATACAAGTATATATATTCTTGATCAGCATCAACAGCCGAGTCGATATAGAAATGTCCGTTCGTATGAACGAAGAGATCTCAGAGATGGTAAGAGATAGAGGTTTGATATGTATGGGACATATACTTCTTATACTTGCAGGCAGAACAAGTTTATTTTCAATTTTTGCCATGCCCCCTCCCGCCCCCGCAATTTGGAAAAAACATCATATCTCCTACAGTTTTGAAGATAGATCGTTCGTACCTTCTAGAGATACCTTGTAAACAACATTATTTATCGATTTGCTGAAGGAATGATAAAGATCGGTTGAACTATACTTAAGTTATTACCAAAAAAAAAAAAGGTACCTTGCCCGCACTGGCAGTAGTGGCGTCATCTATTGGTCAGTTTTTAAAATCCCTCATTCTTCAATGCAAGTAGTGGCGCCATCTATAGCTGCTACTCCACTACTAATTGTTACTTTTGTAAATAACTTCTATACTTATTTTATCGGATCGAATATAGAACGATTAAAATCATTTGAGTACCCGAAGGTAACGATCATGTCATTTATGTCACTCCCCATTTGATTGCAGAAATTTCCCTCAACAGCAACTGGAAAACCCTACAACACCCAATGTATGAACTTATACACTTTTAATGAGCACGCTTGTTGCAGGTTTCAATTGTACTAACCTGCTCAGTCTGAGCAAGGTACCTTTTATTCATAAATTCTCATCCCTTATTTCTAATCTTATCTTAAGGATGTGAGTGTCGTCACATCCGTGTATGTAAATATAGAAATGCATTCGTGGAAGGACTACACATTGCCTTCCACGATGCATGTTAAGTGCATGCCCTTTCAAGTGGTTTGTCTTATCCTTGAAAGCAACCGTAATTAAATCTAATGACATATTTATGATGCTGAGTTATGATCGGTCTCGTCTCATGTTCATGTTTGAACATTTGTTCATGTTCGAACACCCAACATGTTCTTGGCTACCTCCCGTTCAACTTTACACCCAGAGCACGAATTGGCTTGATTTTTTAACAGGAAAACTGCTCGAATTCGAGAAGACCATTGCTCTCAATTTCGAACTTTCAAAAAAAGACGCTATCATTGAAAGCAAAACAGATTTTCTCACAAGAACTACTTTTCGTACGGTTGGTCCAATGGCAGCTATATGCTATAGTCATCCAAATTGGATCAAACTTAGAAGAATTGTGTGGTAGCATAAAATATTGATCAGTATCAACTTTGGGAGCGATAGCATTGAAAACAAAAAGTTTTTCCTACTAAGACTTTTTTTCAGAACTATATTTTGTATGGCAGCTATGCTACACCCAGAGCCACAAAAAAAGCCGCAGTCTAAATATTCACATACTTGTATGTTTTCTTGCTTGTGGGTTTCTATAAATGTTTTCCGAATTGCATAATTGTTTTTTTTAACTGATTAATGGAATATTTTTAAATAAAAGTGCACTGCAATTTTTATCATTTTGTTAAAAATTCTTGAAAGACGTTCCGAATTTGTCATAAAATCTCCACCCATACTAGCCTCTGTGTTTCTAGATCCTCGATTCCAAAGTCTATTAAGTGATTGGCAAAAGCTAGAAGCCAAACAACACATTGGTAATATTTTTCATAGACATCAAAGCTTAAACAGTGTTGAGGTTCCGAATTTGGCTTTGTCATTATCTATTTCAAAAGATGACGATGTAGAAAGTTATCTCCGCAATGTTAACAAACAGCAAAGTGTTTCAAAAAATAAAACGATTAATGACATCATTAGAGCCTTCGATGGCATTGATAGAGAACCGTCTAAGTCCAACATTTTAAAGTTTTGGACATCTCATCAATGTAATCAGCTTAAAGCTGTTGCGCAAACTGTCTTATCAGTGCCATTCACTCAAGTCTCAGTTGAAAGAAGCTTTTTCCACCTTTAAATTAATTTTGTCTGATCAAAGAAATAGCATAGACAGTCAACTACTCGAAGACATACTACTCATGGGGTGGTCTGGGGTGCTTACTGGCCGTTTTTTGCTCATAACTTGAGTATCGTTCATCCGATCTTTATCATTCCTTCAGCAAATCGATAAATAATTTTGTTTACAAGGTATCTCTAGAAGGTACGAACGATCTATCTTCAAAACTGTGGGAGATATGACGTTTTTTCCAAATTGCGGGGGCGCAGGGGGCGTGACAAAAATTGAAAATAAACTTGATCTGCCTGCAAGTATAAGAAATATATGCCCCATACATGTCAAACCTCTATCTCTTACCATCTCTGAGATCTCTTCGTTCATTAGGACTGACGGACAGACGAACATGGCTATATCGAATCGGCTGTTGATGCTGATCAAGAATATATATACTTTATAGGGTCGGAAAGAAGCGGAAGCCAAAGAAGCGGATGAGCAAATAATTTGGGAAGAATACAAGATAAGACTTCGCTTCTTCAAAAAAGAAGTACGAAAGGCAAAGCAAAACGCGTGGAGAACCTTCTGCTCCAGCATAGAGAAGGTCTCCGAAACAGCTAGACTCAGGAAACTGCTGTCAAAGCAGCCACCCATGCAGAGTCAGCTGAAAACGAACGACGGCCACTGGACGGAAAGCAGCAGGGAAGCGACATGCGCTCTTCTTGATGCGCACTTCCCAGGCTGTACTGTAGTCACTGAGTCAGATAAGCCTCTTGACCTACACACGCATCAAAGCAACATCCCAACTAATATCATCACTCCAGAGAAAATCCGTTGGGCGATCGACTCGTTCGCGAGTTACAAATCCCCAGGACTGGATGGAATATTCCCAGCCATGCTAAGGACGATCAAATGCGCAATCGTCCCATGGCTGCAATCCATTTTTGAAGCTTGCTTGAGATGGAGCTATGTACCTGTGGTCTGGAGGACAGCACGCGTTGTATTCCTGCCAAAAGCGGGAAAATGCAGTCATGTGCAACCAAAGGACTACAGACCCATAAGCCTCACATCATTCTTGCTCAAAACAATGGAAAAACTGCTAGATCTTCACATAAGAGAAGGCTTGAACCTGACCTTGGAGAACAATCAGCACGCGTACACGAAAGGGAAATCGGTGGAAACGGCGCTACACTCCCTAGTAGCCACCATCGAGAAGGCACTGTACCATCAGGAATTTGCCCTGGGAGCATTCCTAGATATATCTGGTGCATTTAACAACGTCACCACAGAAGCGATAATGCGAAGCCTAAGGGCACTAGCAATCCACAAGACATTGTACTCCTGGATATACAACCTGCTGAGCTGCAGAAGAGTACAAGCCGAGTGGGGTACCACAACCATGACGAAAGAGGCACATGGAGGAACGCCTCAGGGCGGAGTCCTGTCGCCCCTTCTATGGAACCTTGTGGTCAACGAACAAGCACCCAAGATAACCGCATATGCTGACGACAGAAGCATAATTATCATGGGGAAATGTCCATCGACTCTTAGCTCAATCATGGACTCTACTCTCAAAGAGATACTAAAGTGGGCCACAGAAGCCGGACTCAGTATCAATGCGGAGAAGACGGACCTGATTCTCTTCAGCCAAGAGATACAAGGTACCTAAGATAAACGGTGTACACCGTTAACGCCAAAGAACAACGTAAAATACCTTGGAGTAGTTATCGACAGTAAACTGTCATGGAGACTCAATGTGGAGGAAAGGGTGAAAAAGGCAACCAATGCGCTATATGCATCCCAGAAGATGCTAAGCAGCACTTGGAGCCTATCACCAAGTCTAACGCACTGGCTCTTCATCTCAATAATACGACCGATACTACTACATGGCATATTGGTATGGTGGCAAGCCACGGAGAAGTCCACATATCTAAAGCTGATGGAAAAGGCCCAGCGGCAGGCATTAGTCTGCATAACGGGGGCGCTGAGGTCCACTCCAACAAAAGCACTCGAACACATCCTAGGAGTCAACCCCCTGGACATCCAAGCACGCCTCCTTGCACAAAAGACGGCCCAACGTCTTTGTGCGGCAGGCACCATGGCGCTACAAAGCTATGGACACAGCATGGTGGGTAGAGTGATCAACAGTAGCACGGACTACATGATCCCAAAAACCAACTTCACAGGTGCATCAGCATTACTAGGAACGAGAAGACTGGCGTACAGGACTGGCCCAGGAAGCAATGCACCTATTCACAGACGGCTCCAAGATGACCTCAGGAGTCGGAGCCGCTGTATACTGCGATGAGCCGGAATTGAGGCTCTCCTATAAACTGCCAGACCACTGCACCATATTCCAGGCGGAGGTCTTCGCAATAAGGAAAGCAGCGGAATTGGCAGAACAATACGCACCAAACAGCCAAATAAACATATACGTTGACAGCCAAGCGGCAATCAAAGCAATGCAAAGACACACCATTAATTCCAAAAATTTTCTGGCAAGCAGGGAGGCAATAGATTCCCTCAGCATCTCTAGAAAGGTGCAAATCTATTGGATTCCCAGCCACCGGGGCATTGATGGAAACGAAATGGCTGACAGTCTTGCAAAAGCCGGAACCGCACTAAGCCAAGAAGCAACACTAAACATATCTATCTCCGTACAGACGCTACACAGCAAACTGGAGGAGATAGCGGAGAAAGAAGCAGAGGAAAAGTGGAAGAACACAACCGGCTGCAGAATCTCAAAAATCATGTGCAAGACAAGAGACAAAAAACTCACGCACTATATGCTACAGCTCCAAAGAAGAGACTGTAGACTGCTTATAGGCATACTAACTGGTCACTGCCTAGCAGCCGCTCACGCGAAAAAGCTAGGCATCACGACAACGGACATCTGCAGAAAATGTAAGGAACCTGGAGTCGTTGAAACTCTGGAACACCTCATCTGCAGCTGCCCAGCGATCGCTAAGACGAGACTAAAACATCTGCACTCCCCAAGTCTCAACTCTCTTGAAGAGGCGGCAAGGAGGTCTCCCAAACAACTATTGGCATTTGCCAAAACGTCAAACATCCTCTTGGATTTCTAATGGTATCCAGAAAAAGCCACCCGGCCTCACTAAGGACCGTAAGGTCTATGTGTGGTCCCTATAAAGGGCCAGCCGGAACTACCTACCTACCTACCTATAGGGTCGGAAACGATTCCATCTCCCTGTTACATACTTTGGCACAAACTTTATATACTCTATGTACCGTCGGTACAGAGTATAATTATATCTTTATATTTTTCCGCGTTCACCATACCCTGAATCATTAAAATTGATTCAGTTTTATATTTAGATATGCATCCCCATATCATAATGTATGGTGAATGCTCAACGGTTCCCACACAGCAATTTTCCAAATATCGTTGGCCCTTTCTACGGCGCACCTTGCAAGAGGACTCGTGACCATTCGGAATCACACAAATTTATTTTTATTTAGGAGTGGCTTTTTTGTAGGTGTCCTTGCCATTAAACCCACTTCATTTAAATGACGTTGAATTGTTCGGGTCGAAACATCCTTTGCAAATTGTTTCCGTACCTTAGATGCTATCTCAGCTGCATTTTTACAGCGATCCTGCAGGCTCGTTTTCATGATAATACGATCTTCTCGTGCTGTGGTGCATTTTTTCATTCCCGATCCTTGCTTCCTTTCCACTTCAACTGTCTCACGATATTTTTTTAAAAATCTACGCACTGAACTTTCATTACAACCTGTCTGAGCTGCTATTTGACGATTTGGTACATTTTGTTCAGATAATACTGAACTGCTTTCCTTTAGTTATACTTTTAAAGGTGTCTTCAAAAATAAAATTCTAGAAAAAGCTATTTTGACAACTGAGCTCTTGAAATGACGAATCTATGCGAAGAATATTTAAGGGAACCACCCAAAAAAAAAAAAAATATGAGCATAGAACGGCATTTAGGGAAATCCCCGCATAGTGATGGCAAAAATTCATAAATTTTCGAGGTGCGGCTTTTTTTGTGGCGCTGGGTGTATATTTTATTGCATTACTTGAAGTTTCGATGTGAAACACTATTTGTCTCTTTCCTTTTTTCTCATTTTCTATACATCCCTTTCCCCTTGTGAGAGTTTCGAAAATTAATTAAATATCCTTTTGACCATTTCGAATATCATTTGACAAATTGATATTATTCATGGTTCCAAAGAAACGTTATAGTTTTGAAATGATATGAAAAAAATGATAACCAGTCCATATCAAATTGATATGGATCTTATTGTTTTTCTGTGCAGTTAGCTTGGCCTTCTCGTCTTTAAATATACTATCCCAATTATCCTAATGAACTATTGAACTTCATAAATTTTGAGCATTCATTTGATTAGGTTAATTAAAATTATTAGATTAAGGGCCGATTTCTTAATCTTGAATAGTAGAACTGCAAAATTTTCAATACCGGGATTTAATACCTTCACTGGAACATTTTATATAATTACACTTGGCCCTCGCTTAACACGGGGGTTACGTTCCTAGAAAACCTCGTGTTAAGCATAATCATGTTAAGCGAAACATGGATTCAGTACAAAATAAGGGGTTACGTTCCTGTAATTCAAAATTGGCAACAAAAAAATTTTTTATTGTTCAAAATTGGTCTGTTTCTATTAAAGTTTCATACATTTGTTCAAAATAAACCAAAAGTTACTATGTATATGCCTTAAATATATGTATAACATTCATATTTTCTAAATTAAAAGTTGGTATTAAATTAAAAAAGTTACTTCATAAATATATTAACAGGTTAAACTTTTAAAAAACTTAAAAATGTTAAAAAGTAAGAAGATTATATGTTTCTATTTATATCACATTTGAAATGCATTTGGTGGCATTTATAGTTTAAGCCGTTTTGTTTCAACATGTTTTCTTTTTTGGTGTCTCCTTCTATCGTAAAAACTAATCGGAACGGTTTCTTCAGAGCTGCTGTCATCTGATTTTGAATTGTTTGCTTCATTCACAGCAATCTCAAGCAATGATTCGTCATTAATTCCTTCATCTTCAAACAACTCTTGGATATCATCAAATGCCATGTCGTCGAAACCTTCACCTTCAATTGAATGAGCAAGGTCCAATATATTCTGGAATCCGCATTTTGGCACTTCTATTACATGGCTTTTAAAAACCTCTGGCCATAATTTCCTTCAGCATTTATTTAATGTTGACATCTTAATCTCTTTTAAAGATACGTTTTTCAACTCAAGGTTATCTTTAATAGAAAATGTGGAATATGTGGTAGCAGCTCCATTATCGGCCGATGCCGCTTCGCCTTTAAAGATGCTATGAATGGAGAACCGTTTCTTAAATTTCTCGAACCATCCATTACTACCAACGAAATCTATGCTGGAACAGGGCTCTCCATTTTACTTGAGCAGTTCATAAATTGTGCCTTTTCCTGAATGATCCGCTGGCTTAAAGGGATCTTTGGTCTTTCCATTTTCTCCAAAATAGGTGCACATGCTCTTCTGGTAAATTTTGTAGATATAGATGACCCAATCCTTCCTGCACAGTTTCTGCAGTTTCATTTTTAATTTTTTAGATAGTGCGAACTGTTGCCTCATTCAAGTCAAGGCTTCTTGCAATTTCCGTGGCAGTTTGCCTATTGTCTAAGCGGTTTAGAATTTGAATTTCTGTTTCTATAGAAATGACTTCGTTTTAAAGAAGCTCTGTTCTTTCTTTCTGCCATTGTAAAATCTGAAATTTATATATTTTATTTATTAACTTTTTGATTAAATCAAGCTGTACCACCTTTTTACTTACCACAAAATCTTTGATTTTTTATTTAAAAAAATATCGATATTTTGCAATCGTGTAAGAACGTGGTTTTCAGCGTGTTAAAAGGGGGAAGGGAGCAAATTTGTAACCGTGTAAGACCGAGTTCGTGCTAAACGAGTCCGTGTTAAGCGAGGGCCAAGTGTATTATATAATCTGTACCGAAGGTACATAGAGTATATTAAGTTTGTGCAAAAGTATGTAACAGGGAGAAGGAATCGTTTCCGACCATATAAAGTATATATATTCTTGATCAGCATCAACAACCGATTCGATATAGCCATGTCCGTATGTCCGTCTGTCTGTCTGTCCGTATGAACGAAGAGATCTCAGAGATGGTAAGAGATAGAGGTTTGATATGTATGGGACATATACTTCTTATACTTGCAGGCAGAACAAGTTTATTTTCAATTTTTGCCATGCCCCCTCCCGCCCCCGCAATTTGGAAAAAACATCATATCTCCTACAGTTTTGAAGATAGATCGTTCGTACCTTCTAGAGATACCTTGTAAACAACATTATTTATCGATTTGCTGAAGGAATGATAAAGATCGGATGAACGATACTCAAGTTATGAGCAAAAAACGGCCAGTAAACACCCCACACCACCCCACCCACCACCGCAGCATTCTATTGAATGGCAATCTTAGTGAGAGAGAGAGAGAGAGAGTGAAACTTAGAGATGAGCGCGTATAACTCGTGAGCAAATGCGAGCTGCGACGTTAAGGATACAGATTATGTTATAGTCGGGCTTGACCGACTTTCTTTCTTGTTTTTTTTTTATCAAAAACTAAAAACTGAGGAAATTTGGAATAATCTTGTTACTTTTTTAGACTTCAACATGTAATTATACCCGTTACTCGTAGAGTAAAAGGGTATACTAAAGTCGTGCAAATGTATGTAACAGCCAGAAGGAATCATTTCCGACCATATAAAGTATATATATTCTTGGTCAGCAAGGCCGTCTGTCCGTCTGTCCGTCTGTCCGTCCGTCCGTCCGTCCGTCCGTCCGTCTGTCTGTATGAACACCTAGATCTCAGAGACTAGAAGAGCTAGAGCAACCAAATTTGAAATGTAGACTCCTATTGTCTGCACGCAGATCAAGTTTATTTTCAATTTTTGCCACGCCCCCTCACGCCCCCGCAATTTGGAAAAAACGTCATATCTCCTACAGTTTTGATGATAGATGGTTCGTGTTTTCTAGAGATATCTAGTACTCAAAATTATTTATCGATTTGCTGAAGGAATGATAAAGATCGGATGAACGATACTCAAGTTATGAGCAAAAAACGGTCAGTTAACACCCACCACCCACCCCACCCATAACCTAAGCATTGCGTTCAGCAGCAATCTTAGTGAGAGAGAGAGAGAGAGAGAGAGAGAGAGAGAGAGAGAGAGAGAGAGAGAGACTTAGAGAGCGCACTGCGTTGTGTGTTAACTGGCCGTTTGACTCGTGACCAAATTCGAGCTGCGACATTAAGGGTGCAGAGTATGTAATAGTCGGGCTTGATGACGTTTTCAAAAGTTTTGTTGTCTGATCTGTTTATCGTGATGAATTTGGAGTCATTTATGTTGCATTTGGTAATTGACAAATGTCTATTAATATCTGGCGGATAATAAATAGCCGAGTTAAAAAATATTGCATACTTTTCGGCTGACCCACCTCAGGCATACAGGAAGGATAATAAACATTTGTTTCCATGAGTAACGGGTATATCGGAGTCGGTTAGAGCCGACTTTAACTTACGCTCTCGTTTCTATAGAGTTCGGTGCTGCCTTCAAATGGAGGATAGATTCCCAATTGAGCGCCATTTTGAGTTTTTCATTTTATTGTAAAATCAAAGTGGTTTTTATCCGATGGCCAAAAAAACTCTTCCATTTCAAATTTCAAGTCGCAATTGATTCAAGTCCCCCTAGATGGTCAAAATCTTATACTGTGCGACGACTGTTGCTGCTGTTCGCGTTTTCTCAGTAATCGTTTTGTGCTGCTGCCTTCCGCTGCGGCTTTTGTATATCTCAAAAGCAGCAGCAGACCTAATATAACGCTTCATACATGTTGGTCCTGCTTGAGTTATCATCTATTTAGATATTACTGTTATTGTGTATTACCGGTTTGTGAGTTGAGCTTTTGTCTTGTTAGTGAGATAGGTTATTTTAGCTTTACATTGCGTGTTTTTTTAAATTTAAATGGCGTGAAAATGGCGCTCGACAATAGATGAAACTTCTCTGAACTATTTTCCAAACCACCAATTTGAGGTATAGTTGAATATAGGTATAGTTTCCCCAGAAGGCCTAGTCCATATGTGCTCAACAATGTGAGATGGTCTGTGCAAAATGAATGCTATTGCCATGTAAGAACAAATATAATTTTACCTTACACACCGCGCACAAAGGATACGCTTAAGACCCTTCTACTGCGTCCTCCTCATCCAAATCTTCCTCCTCCTTCTCCTTCAATTCTCCCACCGATTTCTCTTCTTTCATCGCTTCCTCTTCTAGCTCTTCCTGTGTGTAGTTTGTTAAATGTTATAGATGTTATAGATTAAGGGCCGATTTCGCCTCTTCTATATGTCACATAAACTTACAAATAGCAGAGTAAATTGTGAGCTTATTTGACACATAGCAGCTATCTGGAAGAAGAGAAAACGGCTCTTAGTTTAGCTTAAAAGTATCACTACATTTATTGACTATTAGGCGGTACGAAGTTCGCCGGGCCAGCTAGTTATTTGAATAAATAGGGTACAAAAACATTGGCACAGACGGAGTTAGCTTGGTCTTCTCGTTTTTCAATACTTCTTGTCACTTTTTGTGTCTGAACTTCAGTGAAAAAACCCAATATACTCTTAAACTTAGTAAAATAAGTCCAATTAAGTTACACATAAGTCCAAAACACTTTCGACATAAAGCTTAGAAGTCAAAATTCTAACTTAAGAAACTCAGAATATATCAAGAAATCAAAATTTTAGTAGTTATGATCTAGTTTATAGTCTTGATCATAGGTGAACTAGCTCAAGAAATGCCTGAAGGTTTGGATATGCCTTCCCTTGGAAACTCGTCAGGTCGAAAAGCAAGAGATAAAGTGGAGGACAGCAATGGGAAATATTTCATGGAATTTAGTGATGATAAAGGCCTTATCGTGCTCAATGGACTAACAAAAGGAGACAAACTTGGTGATTTTACCTACATAAGCACGGTAGGCAGGTCGACAAATGATATTGTGGCAGCATCGCAGTATGCTCCGCCAAATATAGCAGATTTTAGTGTGGAGAGGCAGAGTTGGTCGGATCACCTGCCTCTGAGATTAAAAATATCTTTACACGGAAAAGATAGAACTAAAAAACTGAACCTGCTTCCAAAATACATCTGGAGACCATCTTTGGCTGAACATTTTCATTGCAAAGTTACGACATCATTGACAGCGATGCAGTTGGACGAACTACAAGAGGTTATAAAATCTGCTGTCCCTACACCAACAGAGCCAAAATTCAAAAGTAAACAGAAATGGTTCGATTTGGACTGCTTCTTGGAGCGTAAGAAAGTTCTGAAGCTGCTTAATAAGTCTGTAACATCGGGAGATGAGAATATAAGAAAGGCCTATGTCGAAAATAACAAGAAATACCGACTTCTCTGCTTGGAAAAAAGAACTAAGTACTGGCAGCAACTGGGAGAGAAGTTGGATGAGGTAAAAGACAGCAAAGGATGGTGGAAAGTGGCACGAGAGCTCAAAAATAGCCACTTCCAGACAGGAAACAACATCTCAGCGACCGATTTTCAGAGCTATTTCCAAAATCTACTGAGCCCAGTACAAACTGCAGCGGATATTATTTTTGTGAGGACCTTTGCAACAGATGATTTGTTGGATATGCACATAACCAGGACCGAAATATTGAAAATACTGGATCATGTAAAGCTAAACAAAGCACCAGGAGAAGATAGAATACCATATGAATTCTATATAAATGCCCCGATGGCCTTCTTAGACTCACTGGCTGTAGTCTATAATGACATGCTGGACACAGAAAGAATTGAAGAAACTTGCACATCGAGTGTCGTATTCCCAATTTTCAAAAAAGGTGACCCAGACTTGCCACAAAATTACCGAGGGATTTCCTTTATAAATTGCATAGCGAAAGTTTTTATGGGCATTCTGAACAGTCGACTATCAAATTGGGTTAAGTGTCACGACAAATTAAAAGAGTATCAGGCCGGATTTCGAGAAGGATATTCGACTGTGGACAACATATACAACTTAATATCCATAGTGTATCTGAAACAAGAGGAGAGAAAGAAAATATACGCCTTCTTTGTCGACTTTCGTGCTGCGTTTGATAAAATCCCAAGGAAGCTTTTGATGTACAAATTGTATTCGATGGGAGTCTCGACCAAATTCCTAAATGTGCTGGAGAATATTTATGCAAACACGAATGTGGCAGTCTGGACAGGCACGGAGCTATCTGGTTATTTCGAAACAAATATCGGAGTGAGGCAGGGCTGTCTACTGTCGCCTCTCTTGTTTGCGCTCTTCCTAGACGATCTCCATGATAGCATAGGTGGCGGCCTAACAGTGGGAAGTGAAAATATACGCCTTTTATTATATGCGGATGACATAGTTATAATGGCTGATGAAGTCATTGTACTGCAGGAAATGATCGATCGCCTGGAAATTTATTGTCAGACTTGGAATATGGAAGTGAATATGGCCAAATCGGAAATAATGGTATTCAGGAAAGGAGGGCGCCTTGCAAAGAATGAAAAGTGGACATTTCAGGGTGAACCCATAAAGATTGTACCTGAGTACAAATATCTAGGAGTTATGTTGACGCCCACTTTAAATTTCAAGAAGCATGTTAAAGCTAGAACTGCGGCTGCAAAGCTAAGCATCAACATAACCTGGAAGAGCCTTCTCGCCAAAAACAATGTCTCCGCTGAAATGAAGTGGAAAATTTATGAAGCCGTGTGTAGGGCAATACAAGCTTACGGAGCGCAAGTCTGGGGCTATGGCCAACATGAGGAAGTGGATAAGCTGGAAGCCTTTTTCATTAAGCGTATCTATAACCTGCCACAAACAACGCCACACTATTCACTTGCTCTAGATACGGATAGATACGGTAGCAGATTCTACATGCTGGACCAGCACCTTCGGTATATCTACAAAACTCTGTTTATATATGATAGCCATAGGTTGCCACGAATCCTGTCGCAGTTGGTATTGGATAAAAATGTATTCTGGGCAAAAGAGCTATTCACACTGAGCTCATTGCATAACATAGAGTGGAACTGGGGCAACGAGACATTATGGAATGTCAATCGCATTGCACTATTAGCGGAGCTTAAGAGACACAGACTTACAGAACTCGTGCAGCAAAAATTAAGAAGCGAATGGAGAATTTACCGAGAACTTGACCATACCGTCGGCAAAAAATATGCACAAGTAGATACCCGAGCAGTGTCATGGATTATTAAGGCAAGAAGTGACATGATACTCTTAAATGGAAACAGATTCATTACAGGACCAACTAGTAAATGCGAATTGTGCAACACAAATGAGGTAGAGGACATAAATCATTTTCTGGGTAGATGTCCAATACTACGAGAGCACAGAATTTTATGTTATAGCCAACCTGTCTTAAGCCCAACTCAGATTAGAGACATTTTAAATTTTTTGTATGTTATATTTTCTTTTGAAATTTTTTGTATAAAGCATGTGTATAATTGGTTTTAAATAAATTTATTATTATATTAGTCTTGATCATAAAAAACACTTAAAAATAGCGTTCCTATAAACATTAACCAAGCTCCCCCTTCCAAACCAGACAACAATAAACCCAACTTTAATATAAATAACCTTTATAATGGAAACTTTTGTCCCATCAAATGTAAGCAAAACAGTAAACAATAACAAATTGCATTTCTCACGCGGCACGCGTCAGAACCCACCCCCGGAAATGCCAGAAATGCCAGAGATTGCCACAGAAGATCTCTCAGGTGCAGTCGCAGCAAAACTACGTTCAAGCGTTCACACATTAGGGGGTGATTTAGCTTTAGCTATCGATGGCAAAGGCTTGGCTTATGTTTATCATGTCCCACGGACACGCTGTTGCTTTCCAGCCCAAAGCAAAAATCACACGAGAACCAAAGCAACTGGCCATGGCCATGGGAATGAGAGGGTGAGAGCCACTAAGTATCGTGTCGTGTGAACTGTTTGCCGCTAAAATGAGGGATTATTTGTTATATGTACATACTATATATAGGGGCCTTGATTTTCAATTAAATGAGAATTAGACTGATCATGTGTTGAAGCTGTTACTGGTGTGGGAATCACAATGAAATCTTTAAATGTTATCAAAAATTCTCTTCGCATTTTCAGCATTTCGAATTACGAAATTGTTGAAATGCTTTTCACACGGCCAAAAAGTGTGGGACTGAGAAAATGAACTTGAAGTGGAATTTCGAAGTCAAGCTTGACGACGGCGCAGAAAACGCACAAACGAGGGTCGTCTTTTATATTTGATGATAAATATTTTTTAAACATTGAAGATAAATGTTTAAATCGAAATCTCGAACAATTGTTGCCACCCATGTTCCCATTTCACATTGTTGTTTCTTCTGCAGACCATAGATCATGACATAACTTAACACCAGACTGGCCAGCATTTGCATCAGCGTTAGCAACATAAGCTTCACTCGAAATGAACCAAAATTTTCCGCTCTAAGTATGATGGGCTGCGTTGTCATAGAGTTCAGCAGGTTGTGTATATTCCACAAATAGTGAATCAGGCAATGCACCATAAAGGGTACAACTGGTATCCATTTGTATGGAAATGATGGCTTGGGATAGTCATATGCCAGCTTGGTGGATAGGGTACATACATTCGCCTGCACCAGAGTCGTCATTGTGTTGCCAATTTTCAGATCCACCTTGATTTTTTGATATTCGAGATACACATGCATCTTTGGAGGCAAGATGACGCCCCAACAGATCACCATAAGGCCCAAGTACATAAGAAAATGTTCGATTAATGACTCGTAAGCGGACATTTTTTCATGGATTATTCCAAAATATGTGTAACACAAATACATTTTTTCACACTCTGGAATTAAGTATGAGAAGTATAAGGTAAATAGCCAGGAATGTTTTAGAGCAGACTACTGAGTTTTAATATGAAAAACAAAAGAAACTTTTTTAACACAATTTGGAAGGAGAATTGTATAAGAAAATACATATAAGTTTGTCAAAAAAGTCTTGCGGTATTTTTATTGAATTTTCAATTGTTCATAAAATTGTTTATAATAATGCGATTTAAGTCAAATATGCGCCGTTTTGTTCGATGACGAGTTCCCAACGAGATGCCAACTTCATAATGCCCCTCTTATAGAAGCTCGCTTCCCTATTGGCAAAAAACTCGGAGAGCCAATTTTCACAGGACCAAGCTCGTTCGCCATGGACAGAAATAGGTGGTAATCACTTGGTGCGAGATCCGGACTATACGGTGGATGCAAAAGAACCTACCATCCGAGCTCCCGGAGCTTCTGGCGCGTCACCAAAGATGTGTGTGGCCTGGCGTTGTCCTGATGGAAGACAATTCGGCCTCTGTTAATCAAAGATGGCCTCTTCTGGATGAGTGCTGCATTCAAGCGGTCCAGTTGTTGGCAGTACAGGTCCGAATTGAACGTTTGGCCATAGTCCTCTATGGCAGCTCATAGTGGATGATTCCCTGCCAATCCCACCAAACACACAGAAGAACCTTCCTGGCCGTCAATCCAGGCTTGGGCACCGTCTGGGCAGCTTCACCGCTTTTCGACCACGACCGTTTGCGCTTCACGTTGTCGTAAGTGACCCACTTTTCATCGCCAGTCACCATCCGCTTCAAAAACGGGTCGATTTTGTTGCGATTCAGAAGCGATTCGCATGCATCCATACGGGCAAAAATGTTTCTTTGCGTCAAGTCGTGTGGCACCCATACATCGAGCTTCTTTTTGAATCCAAGCTTCTTCAAATGGTTTATAACGGTTTGATGACTCATGCCCAGCTTTTGGCCGATGCTACGGCTGCTACTATGCCGGTCTCTTTCGATCAATTCAGCGATTTTAACGCAATTTTCGACGACAGGCCTTCCGGACCGTGGCGCATCTTCGATCACCTCTGCACCAGAACGAAAACGTTGAAACCATCGTTGTACGGTGGAAATGGAAACTGTATCGGGTCCATAAACTGCAAAAATTTTATTGGCAGCATGAGATGCATTTTTGCCTTTATCGTAGTAGTACTGTAAAATATGCCGTATTTTCTCTTTATTTTGCTTCATGTTTGCGACGCTATAACTCACGAACGACTAAAAACAAACAACAATAAATCAAACACGTGTTAGCGCGTGAAAAGAGCTTTCCAAAAAGCTCAAGCGTGAACCGATGCGACGAATACAACTAGAACTACACGCTTGCAAAGACAAGCTTGCGGAAATACCGCAAGACTTTTTTTGACAACCTTATATATAGCAATCAGCATTATAAATCGATCTCTTAAGTTGTAGAACGATGAAAAATCTACACTTCACGGGTATTTAGGCCTTCAAAGAAAGCTCAGACAATGAATTTTTGGTAAATTTAGCTTAAAGTTGCTCAACCTGCCTAATTTGCCACGTTTTAGACGCGCTCTGCGGATAGCCTACACTTTTGTTTTGACACTTGTTGAAATTATGGTAAAGTAGTATTTCTTAGCTTTTAAATAAACTATAACAAACAATTCTACGATTTTTTTAAGCTAAGATTGTACCATTTTGAATGTATGTATTGGAAATGAATGAATTCTTTATTGCCCAAAAGTATGCAATAGATGTTGTTCATAATTTTTATTAGCATGCAATATAAATGTACGGAATTTGCCAAACTTGGTCACCTAATTTATTCTATCACCGAAATGACAGGGAGAAATTTAACAAAAAAATGTTCGCTCTCTTTGTGCAATTGTTTTCATGGGCAGAATCTGCCGTAAGTGTCTTTTGCGCATGTAGGTGTGTTGAGCGTTTGCCTCAGTTAACTGCAAGTGTGTATGACTGCGCTTGTGTGCTATTTTGTACCCATTCGTCTTTTATGCTTTGCCTGCGATGAATTGTATAACGCAACAACAAAAACTTAGCGCAAGAACAACAAAACAGACACTTTGCGCTGACACTTGTCTCTGCTGCTGAGATCCGAACGAAATTATTACCATCAAGCTGATATCATAAGACCGAAAGCTTCGTGTGATTCTCTCTTCAATAACAATGTAACAGAAAACACGAAAAATTCAAAATCAATTGTTCTGTTGAGAGCGCATTTTATTGTTGCTCTACGTAAAAAAGACAGGAGGATAAAATAGCACACAGGCACGCATACACACTTGCACACATACATGCGCAAAAGACACTTTCGTTAGATTTTGCCCAGCAAAGAGTCTCATGGAAACAAATGCACAAAGAAACAGAGTTAACAGAGTTCCAACAGCCTGTAAAAAGGGACCACTTTTTGCGAGCTTTGCAAATGACTAGCCCTCTGTACTGTTTTTGCATTGCATATCTTTGGTCACTAGAAATTATACCAATGGCATATTTTCGTCTTAAGAATCGTAGAATAGTTTCCGCACTGAATTCATAAAAGTTTCAATCAAACATGTGGGTTCCTGTTACAACACCCCCCCAAAAAAGGTTAAAAATAGACATTTTAAAAAACTTTTAAGCCAGGACAATATTCCATAACAGATTTGTCTTTAGCACATACTAAAATCATCTAGAATTGCAACCATTTCTTCTATAAACAGGACCTTTCTGTCCAGTATGATATTCCCAAGCAAACCCTTTTTTTGAAGCATCAGCACGTGCTATTGTATGTAGAACATATTTGCCTACCTATGTACATATGTATACATTCATACTTATGCGTAGTTTATATTACATACACATAGACCACAGTACTTTCAGTCAAAGATATTACTTTGTAATGTATTATAAATTCAATGTAAACACCTTTGTACTCTGCACAAGTTACTGAACGATTTATTTTTCATCTTAGACATATACATATGCGCCAATCTAAGCAACTCGGTGCATGCTAAATACTGCAGAAACACGTCAGCCATCTTGTTCAGCAACAAACGTACATACATTCATACAAACAGAAGTGTGTGACACACGCAGTTTTGTCAATTTACCTTTTTTTTCCCTCCAGATATAGCTCTTATGTAAGCTCGAAACTCGGACACTATTCAGTTTTGCCGGAACCTGTAATTCTAGCTAATTATTTGACATTTAAACATTTTGTGACATTTTTTTAGAGGGCGGACTGAAGATTTATACACTAGCTTAGAAAGAATTACATATCCAGCACACGAGCGCCAACCTCACGTCAATTATAATCGACGTCTTACAGTCTTACAATGTATCTAGGCGTATACACTTAACGCCTAGACACCTGTTGTATTGTTATTTTAAATATATTGCGTTTTACCCAACGAACTAAGGTTCGAACCAAAACCAACTCCCAAAAACCTCGAAACTCAAATTTCCGAAACTTAACCGTTGTTAAATTTAGGTTCGAACCCGAAAACCGGAGGTTCGGGAAAATTTTTTGGGTTCGCAGCCTTGGTAGAGGGTATATTTAAAATTGTTCAGATGTTTGTAACGCATAGAAGGAAGCATCTCCGACCACATGAAGTATATATATTCTTGATCAGCATGACGAGCTGAGTTAATATAGCCATGTCCGTCTGTCCGTCCGTCCGTCCGTCCGTCAGTTTCTATGCTATCTCATCCGTCATTTTTAAAGCTATCGTGCCCAAACTTTGCACGAAGTCTTTTAGTACAAATACGCTGTACATTTATCGGAACCGGCCGGATCGGACGACTACAGCATATAGCTGCCATAGGAACGGTCTGTCGGAAAAGTAGTTTTAGTAAGAAAAACTTTTTTCGTATTTATAAGTTTTCTATGCATTTTCATAATTCCACCAAGTTAGATGAAAATCGAACAACTATATAGTATAGCTGCCATACAAAATATAGTTCAGAAAAAAAAGTCTTGGTAGGAGCAACATTTTGTTTTCGATGCTATCGCTCCCAAACTACACAAAATTGGCTGCACGGCGCGTGTAGAAACGTCAAAGCTAAACGAAACGTGTTGCGCCCTGCTAAATTGCACACGCAAAATGTAGAATTCAGAAAGCTACACGCGACGTGTAGGATTTCAATATCTAAACGCCTCGTGTTGAAAAGCTAAATGCTGCGTGGGCAAATCCAAAATCTACACGACATAAGAAAATCAGCTTATTTCCAAATAACTTCTACATTTTTCATGCAGCAATCTGAATACCACACGAACGTGTAGGTTTTCTACACGCGACGTGTGGATATTGAAATCACGACACGAAGCGTGTGCAAATTCTAAACTAAAAATGTAGCTCTAAATCAGTACTGAATTCTAACATGCTAAATGCTACATGTTGGAAATCTACACGAAGCGTGTGCAAATTTCATTCCCCTATATAAATGTTGAGACCACTGAATTCGAACTTAAGAATTACAAGCAGGTTGGTGGTCCTCTTCTGCCCTGAGATGACGCGCATAGCAGCGAAATAATTGAGCTTTGAAGATAGCAGCAGCAGCACCAGCAGCGCCCGCGCCCATATAAACATAAATAAATTATGAAAAAGGGCGCAGTAGTTTTTTTTTTTGGGTAAGTGAAAATGTGTGATTTCTACACGTTTTGACCTGGATTTTCAACCCATAACATTTGTGTAGCTTGTCTGCACGGCGCTTTTAGATATTCAGATCCTACACGTTTCGTGTAGCTTTTCAACACGTCGCGTTTAGCTTTCTCATTTCTAAACGCGGAGTGCAGAAAAGCTAAACAAATGTTATGGGTTGAAAATCCCGATCAAAACGTGTAGAAATCACACATTTTCCTGTAGCTTTTGTATATTTTTTTTCTTTGTGTTGTTACTGATCATCGATCAATAGTTTATGCTACCACACAATTCCGCCAAGTTTGATCCAAATCGGATGACTATAGCATATAGCTGTCATAGGAACGATCGGTCGAATTAGTAGTTCTAGAGAGAAAAACTTTTTTGTTTTCACTGCAAACGTCCCCAAACCTCGTTTTTATGAGTTTTCTATGCTTTTACATAATTTAACTAAGTTTTATTAAAATCGGAAAACTATATAGCATAGCTGCCATACAAAAGAAAGGCCTGAAAAAGTCGCAGTAGGAACAACAACGGCGCTTTTAGATATTCAGATCCTACACGTTTCGTGTAGCTTTTCAACACGTCGCGTTTAGCTTTCTCATTTCTAAACGCGGAGTGCAGAAAAGCTAAACAAATGTTATGGGTTGAAAATCCCGATCAAAACGTGTAGAAATCACACATTTTCCTGTAGCTTTTGTATATTTTTTTTCTTTGTGTTGTTACTGATCATCGATCAATAGTTTATGCTACCACACAATTCCGCCAAGTTTGATCCAAATCGGATGACTATAGCATATAGCTGTCATAGGAACGATCGGTCGAATTAGTAGTTCTAGAGAGAAAAACTTTTTTGTTTTCACTGCAAACGTCCCCAAACCTCGTTTTTATGAGTTTTCTATGCTTTTACATAATTTAACTAAGTTTTATTAAAATCGGAAAACTATATAGCATAGCTGCCATACAAAAGAAAGGCCTGAAAAAGTCGCAGTAGGAACAACTTTTTAGTTTTCAATGCTATCGCTCCCAAACTTGTTATTGGTCAATATTATATGCTACCACAAAATTCTGCCAATTTTGATCCAAATCGGTTGACTATAGAATATAGCTGCCATAGGAACGATCGGTCAAAAAGGTAGTTCTAGTGAGACAAACTTTTTTGTTTTCAATGGTAGCGTCTTTAGACTTCCCAGCTATGCATATTATCAGCTTCCACACAGTTTAAGGGAGTTTGGTCAAAATCAGATGCCATATAACCAATTGTAAAGCAAATGGTCAAAGTAGTGGCGCCATCTAGTGCTGAGTTTGGGAAATAACTCAGCTTAGATTTTTCGACGAAAATCATTTAAAACCTTCATATATACAAATTATGCAAGCTCAAGGGTATATAAACTTCTGCCGAGCCGAAGTTAACTTTTATCTAATTTTTTTTTTTTTCGTTCTTAAATTCGCAGATTCCGGGCAGGAATTTTTCGCAGTGCTGTAGACAAGCCTTAAGACAAAATATTTACAGCCGCAATCCAAACATCAGTATCACCATCAAAGTCCAAATTGAATTTGGGATGTCCTTAGCAAAAGAGCAACGGAATAATCACAGAATTCTTCGAATTAAGTTGGCTTGACAAAAGTTGCGAGACAATTTAATGTGGGTCACATAAAGATGCAAAGGAAGGTGCTTTAACATGGTTCCATTAATTTTGTTATTTCACCGCTTGATAACTTCGAACTTCAATGATGATCGATGCAGCTACTTAAGCGGCTCATTTATAAGTGGAATCCCTTACTTTGGTTCAGATAACAATGAATTATGGTAGCGTACATCTTCCGTCTTCTGTTTACACAGTTATCATAATGTTGCAAGATTTTAGCCAGTCAAGCGGCAGATGTGCATCTACCAAGTGCCACCTCTTCTCATTGTGCAATCTCGCGCATCTTGACGATAAGCAGTGTCAAAATTTTGCAACTGCCGCCAAGTGGTTGCCTGTGGCCAGTTGTCAACATATCATTTGTCAATGCAGCATCGATAGCCACGAAGCTCCTGCTGGAGTGTGTGTGTGTGTGTGTGTGTGCTTGTATCTATGACAAATGCCACAGCATTTGGACATCGACGGTGCCAGTGCCCCGTTGCCTAGCCGCCTCCGGGCCTTGTGGTATCGCAGTTATTAATGAAGTTGCCAGTTGGTTACATGCAAAATTGTTGCCGCCTCATGGGCAATTAACCTGCTAATTAAATGATGGTCGGCTGCTGTGCAGGAAGCAACTTGGCATTTTGTGTGTGTTTATCGGGAACCGAAACTGTAACATGTTGGACTTGAAAATGCAAGGTGACATTTTGCGGTTCCCGGTTGTCGTCCTCCTTTACCGCCACTTCATTAAGCCAAAATTGATGAGTTCAATTAGGCAACAAGGCAAAAGTCTCTCTGTCGCAGGCAGCGGCAGCTGCAGCAGGTAATTAGCGCAGAGATTTTCAAATTGCCAAAACTTGTTGTCAAAAAAAAGGTTCAGAAATGTTTCATCCTTTTGCTTGGTTTCACTTTCGCAGCATTGTGAAATCAAATGAATATGAATTCCAATTTGCAGCTGCCGTGCACAAAGATTCAACTTTCGTAGAATTTTGTTTCGTTTTTGTTGTTTTAGGGATATTCGGCAGCCTTTAATGAGCTGGTTTTGGAAATGGTATTCTCGTGTTAAAACATTGATTCGATTGGCGCTCTTAAAAGGTGTCGCCGTCCCACCAAAATGGTTAAATTATTTTTTGTTGTTTTTTTTTTTTGCTTTTGGCCTCATAAAACTTTGGCCCAAAAACTCTAAAGGCGCCGTATCCTTAACGCTTCATTTTTCAATGGCTCAGCTTGAGTTCATTTAGCCATAAAAGATACACAAAAAAACTTTTCAGCTGCTCTTATTAAATTGAAAGCGCTCAGCTTGTCAACTTTTATGGGGATTTTTGGGGTTTAATTTTTAATTGTAATGCCCCGTTTAGCCGCGTGGCCAAAAATGGGCCACAATTCATTAACATGCATAAGAATCACAGATGCATGGCAAGTGTGTAAATGTGCAAAAAGAGGTTTGCCTTTTTATATTTTTAAGTGTTGTCAATTTCAATAAAAAGTTTGGCCTGTTTTAGCATAAACTTACTCAGAACTCTTTGTAGTAGAGTCACATTGACAAGACAAGAATTTGTAATCGGTGTTTTTTTTTTGTGTGATTTCGTGCTTTCATTCACCCACTATTTACACGGTTTCTATATACTCACCGTTTACTATTTACATTGTCAATACGGGGTTTCCTCTGTCCTAACTCGTCTCGGTCTGTCATCTAATCACGTCTGTCTGTGTCAGCGTCCAATTACTACTGTCCTTGATCATTCTATATACAGTGTGACCATCGCTTCTGTCTTAAAATACTTTAACGCTAAAATACCTATCGATACATTCACACATATTGGCGGCAATTTTCAAACAATTCCATAACCTATTAACCTAATCTCAACATTGAGCTTTGGTCAGGTCTGACAATTTTTATTAAGCCCATGTAGAAGTTAATGATGATCTTGAAAAGCTCTATCAAAGTTATGGTCACACTAAACTAGTGTCTTTTTTAGGAAAGGCCGGTCACACTTAATCGGAAAATGAATGTTCGGAATGTCATTAAGATGCAATTCTAAAGATTATGTTAAAAAAAAAACCAACTTAAACAATGCACTATAGTACAGATGTCGTTTTTATACCCTTGCAAAGGGTATTATAATTTTGCCCAGAAGTTTGCAACGCATAGAAATATTCATTTCCGACCCCATAAACTATATATATTCTTGATCAGGGGGACGAGCTGAGTTCATTGAGCTTTGTCCGTCCATCTGTCTGTCTGTCCGTCTGTTTCTACGCAAACTAGTCTCTCAGTTTTAAAGCTATCGAGCTGAAATTTTGCACAGAGTTTTCTTTTTACTGCACGCTGCTAATATGTCGGAACCGACCGGATCGGATCACTATATCTTATAGCTGCCATAGGAATCATAGGTCGAAAAATGGGTTTTAGTGAGAAAAACTTTTTTGTTTTCAATGTTAACGTGATTAAACTCGGTCATTAATAATATTATATACTTCCAAACTGATTTGCAAATTTTGGTCAAAATCGGATGACTATATCTTATAGCTGCCATAGGACCGATCGGTCGAAAAATGGGTTTTAGTGAGAAAAACTTTTTGTTTTCAATGTTAACGTGATTAAACTCGGTCATTAATAATATTATATGCTTTCAAACAGATTTGCAAATTTTGCTCAAAATCGGATGGCTTTATCTTATAGCTGCCATAGGAATCATAGGTCGAAAAATGGGTTTTAGTGAGAAAAACTTTTTTGTTTTCAATGTTAACGTGATTAAACTCGGTCATTAATAATATTATATACTTCCAAACTGATTTGCAAATTTTGGTCAAAATCGGATGACTATATCTTATAGCTGCCATAGGACCGATCGGTCGAAAAATGGGTTTTAGTGAGAAAAACTTTTTGTTTTCAATGTTAACGTGATTAAACTCGGTCATTAATAATATTATATGCTTTCAAACAGATTTGCAAATTTTGCTCAAAATCGGATGGCTTTATCTTATAGCTGCTATAGGAATCATAGGTCGAAAAATGGGTTTTAGTGAGAAAAACTTTTTTGTTTTCAATGTTAACGTGATTAAACTCGGTCATTAATAATATTATATACTTCCAAACTGATTTGCAAATTTTGGTAAAAATCGGATGACTATATCTTATAGCTGCCATAGGAACCATAGGTCGAAAAATGGGTTTTAGTGAGAAAAACTTTTTGTTTTCAATGTTAACGTGATTAAACTCGGTCATTAATAATATTATATATTTCCAAACTGATTTGCAAGTTTTGGTCAAAATCGGATGACTATATCTTATAGCTGCCATAGGAATCATAGGTCAAAAAAAGGGGTTTTAGTGAGAAAAACTTTTTTGTTTTCAATGTTAACGTGATTCAACTCGGTCATTAATAATATTATATGCTTTCAAACAGATTTGCAAATTTTGCTCAAAATCGGATGACTATATCTTATAGCTGCCATAGGAACCATAGGTCGAAAAATGGGTCTTAGTGAAAAAAACTTTTTTGTTTTTAAGTAAATCGTTCCTAAGGTCGGTAATTATTAATATTAAACGCTTTCAAACTAATTTGAAAAAGTTGATCGACATCGGGTGACTATATCTTATGGTTGCCATAGGACCGATCGGTCGAACATGAGTCTTGGTAAAAAATTTTTTTGTTTAGTTTTGTTACCGTCCTTAAACTCGCTGATGACTTATTTTATATGCTTTCAAATAGATTCGCAAAATTGGGCCCAAATCGGATGACTATATCTTAAGGCTGCCATAGGGCCGATCGGTCGGAAATTGTGTCTTAGTGAGAAAAACTTTTTTCAGTCATTTATCTGTCGGAAAATAGGTTTTAGTTACAAAATTTTTTGATTTTTATGTAAGCGTTCTTAAACTGTGACATTTGCATTTGCAAGGGTATAAAAACTTCGGCACAGACAAAGTTAGCTTGGCCTTCTCGTTTTTGGCATAATGTCGATTTTTCGATGTTTATATATCGTTGTTTTCTTATTTTAATCTTAAAGTAAATTCATCATACATTATAAAAATTTTTATTAAAAGCTTTAAAAGCACCATCAAAGCTTTTTGAGAGCTTTTAAAAGTGAGCTAGCGATCAGCTGATTTCCGAATAGAAATTTGCGCGTTAAATTGGTCCAGAAAATTCAACTAAATTATGGAAAGTAATCTTTAAGGTATGCACTATTTAATGTATATTGTTATTTTATGTGTAGTTCTAGGGATTTAGTGTTGTGTAATGTCCAATTTATGTGTATTTTTTTAGAAAACTAACATGCGTTCTCCGTGTTTCGTGGAATATAACTAATAAGCTGTTCCATGCTGAAAGCAACTAATTCGTCCAGATTGTACTTGTGAGTGTTGTCTTTAGCCACAAACCAAAAACTCATCCCCGTTCGTCCCCCTTTTCTCACATTTTGGTAATATATAGGCACGTTTGAGTTTAGTCACAGCGAACTTATCGAAATATGGCGCAGCAACAATCGAAAAATTCAATGTGTATCGGATTGGATATACACCAAAATTAATAAAAAAAAACACTGTGGAATCCAAGATAATAAAGGAAATAGACAAAAAAATCAGTAATTTTAATAGTTACATTCATAAATATCTTCCCAAATGTAACTATGTACATGCTTGAACGGTTCATGTCTAAGCATACTGTATGGTTGGAGTCTAAAATATCAATTACTATCGATGAAACCTGCAAGACATCACAGCAAATGGGACGTGCAACCTTATCTTACACCTTATCTTACAATTGTGACACAAATCTTCTTGCACATGCTGCAACAGTCTCTGCAAAGAAACAAAGCAAGAAGGACACGTATTTTGTTCTTATAAAAACCATAACAACACCCGAATACTCAACTGAATCGAGAAAGCAATTTGATATACAAAAATCCATTCCACTTACACCCGATGAAGCTTTGGCTTACCTCCTAGAAAAAAAAACTTACAAAACAGCAATACATAAACACTAGACTTATGAATAAAGGTCGCCACAGTAACATTTATCCAACCTATAGTCTAGTAATAGAATCTAAATTACAATGCCGTCCTGTAGATATAAAAGTAACGGAAACGGCCGCCCAAGTATCATTACAAAACCTTTTGTATCATGAACTAGTAAAAGAAACTACGGACCACATAATGATGGAAAAGAACCTTTTAGATGCTCAAATTAATAATCTCAAACCTTCTGTTTATAAATTGAATGAAAATCGTGATATAACAGTAACGTTTGAAATGCATATGACACTTATTGATGGCAAAGTGCTAAGCGTTTTAACTGCAACTAAATCTACTCAATGTTGTCCAATCTGTGGTGTCACTCCAACAAAAATATAATATTAGAAATAACAGATTTTAATTCTGAACTTTTTGTCCCAAAGCCTGGAGCTTTGCAGTTTGGAGTAATTTTGCATTGCATGCCTGGATCCGGTTTTTAGAATTTGTCTTGAACATTTCATATAAAATTGAATTAAAAATATGGCATATAAAAGGTGATGATAAGATTGAAATGAGCAAACGGAAAAAATATGTTCAAGAAAAGTTTTGGAACGAAATGGGTCTTCGGATAAGCATGCCAAATCAGAATGGAAGCGGCAATAGCAATGATGGTAATACGGCTAGGAGAGCTTTTGCCAATACTAAACTACTAGCATCTATTACCAACTTCGAAGCGAAGATCTTTTAAATAAATTGCACAGCATTTTAATCGCCATTTCTTCCAATTATTATACAAATTCGGAAAAATTTCGCTCATTTTGTGAAACAACATTTTCATTATATGTATATGCGTAGCTACCCATGGTATCCGATGTCACCAACAATTCATAAAATATTGGTTCACGGTTACCAGATTAATAATTCGAGCTTGGTTCCACTAGGATGCTTAGGCGAAAATGCTTCTGAAGCACGCAACAAAGTTTACAAGAAAGATAGATTGTCGCATTCAAGGAAAAATAGTCGGCTCAATACTATGACTGATATATTTCACAGAGCTATAGATTCTCTAAAGGAAAGAGAAAGAAAAAATTAAAAAAAAAACCTTTTCAAAAGAGGTATTAAGTCTTTTGGACCTTCCGTCTACAGCTGAAAATGAAAACGATCTGCAGTGCGATTTTGATGACGATGAGGATTTGAATGAAGAAGAACATTTGCATTTAAAAAATAAGTAAGTAATTATATACACACCTGATCATATTAATAGGTACACACCGAAATTTTTTAATTATAGATGGTTTTTTTCGTACTTTTAGTGTTGACAACTTTTTGATTTTTGGTTTTTTGTTGTTGTCCATGTCTGGCCACATTGTGACAAAGAGTTAAAAGAGGGGCTGCCCCGTATATCAAAGCTTTTCTATAAATTGCGAGTCCACCACACATTTCGCCTGATCATAATAATAGGTACAGTCTCCGTTTCTCACAAGTATCAAATGAATAATTTTGTAATCAGTGATCTTTTGGTATCTAAAGGTAAATTAAGTATAGCTCCTGTCAATACAGAGAATTAAATAATTATTTTTTTAGAAAAAATGGGTCGACATTGTCATTGTACTAAAGAAGAAGATCGATTGGTTCTTAGTCTGAGAAAAGAAGGCAAATCTTTACGAGCCATCGCCAAATTAATGAACAGGTCTCATAATTTTGTTAAAAATGCATTAGAAAGAAAACCAAGACAGGAAACCCGTGGAAGGCCACAAAAAACAACAGAAACCCTTGACCATTACATAGTAACTTTGAGCAAAAAGGACCCATTTAAGTCATCGAAGGCTATGGCAGCCGAAATTGGGAATTCAGTTAGTGCTCCAACTATCCGAAGACGACTACAAGATGCCAATCTACCAGGAAGAATTGCCAGAAAAGTCCCACTTATGCGCAAAAAAAATATCACCATGAGGCAAACTTTTGCAAGGGACCACAAAGAATGGGTAGGATGCACCGGGGAGGAAAAATGGAGAAACATATTTTGGAGCGATGAAACCAAGATTAATTAGTTTGGGAATGACTGTGAAAGGAATGTTCGACGCCCTAATGGAAAGGAATTCCATCCACGGTTTACAAAAAAAACAGTCAAACATGGAGGTGGCAATATAATGGTATGGGGTTGCTTCTCCTGGTACGGCGTAGGTCCAATTTATCAGACTACGATCAAAATGAATGCTGAAGAGTACAAATCCATATTGGAAACAGTTACGGTACCGTATGCTGAGGAAAATATGCCATTAGGTTGGGTATTTCAGCAAGATAATGATCCTAAACACACATCAAGTTTGTTATCTAAATTTTTCGAGGACCAAAAAGTTGACTTTCTGAAGTGGCCAAGCCAATCCCCCGACCTTAACCCCATTGAAAACTTGTGGGGAGACTTAAAAAAGAAATTGGCAAAGCATTCATTTTCAAATAAACAAAAATTATGGGAAGGTGTCCAAAAACTGTGGTATGAGACACCAGTTTTTTTCTTACCAACACATGAAGTGTACCTATTATTATGATCACACTGAAAACGTATCTGAAACACAAATTGATCTCTTTTATGTTATATTATTATTCTATGTTACAATTAAGTTTATTTTATTAAAAACAAATAGTTTAAGAACCAATGAGAACAAACAAATTTTAAGTTTGAAACAATGAATAAAACTGTTTTCTGTTACCTTAAAGTCAGAGATGATGTGTGTACCTATTAATATGATCAGGTGTGTATAAGATATAGTAATCCGATCTTGACAAAAATTTGCAAATCTAAGAAAGACTATAATATTAATAATGGAAGAGTTTAAGAACGCTAACATTGAAAACAAAAAAGTTTTTCTCACTAAGACCCATTTTCCGACTGATGGTTCCTATGACAGGTATAAGATATAGTCATCCGATCCGGTCGGTTCCGACATATTAGCAGCGTGCAATAAAATGAAGACTCTGTGCAAAATTTCAGCTCGATAGCATTAAAACCAGGGCTGCAAACCGGTTTTGAACCGAACCAGTTCGAACCCGGAATTCCGGCTTTTTTTTTACTGTGAACCAAACCCTGAACCGAACCACGGGGACGAAAATAGTTGAACCCGAACCCGTTCCGAACCCAAGCTTTTGGTTCGGTTCAAAAAAAAACAAAATTATTGACATTAAATTTATTTGAGCGCGTGAAAGTCAATAGAAATGCACAAAATACAACTCATGCAAGAAGAACTACAAGAAATAGATAGAGAAACCCGATTTTTGTTTGTTTGTGTGAGTGTGTGTGTGGTCATTGCTGTCTCAGCAACATTGTTGTTGCTTTTTAATTTGCCAGAGACATAGGAGAGAGAGAAGAGAGTCACATATGATGTTGTTGCTGCAGGTCTGCACGCGCGAACAACAAAACCTTCGTTCGGAAAGAAAGAGAGGAGAGCACGCATATGAAATTGTTTTTGTTTTGTATAATGCCGTACTTGTATATGGCCGCGTTTTTCGTATGCGCGCGGGCTATTTGTTGTTTTTGTGCACAATTCCAAGCGAGTCAATTTGCGACGCAGATTATTATGAGACTGACTGGCGCCAATTGCAGAAAAAAAATCTCGAGGCAATGGTTTGCCCACCACTGATCTAAAGCGCCAAAAACACAAATTTTCATTTTGTTTAAGAAGTTTGACTAAGGAGGTGCTCAGCAATGACATCAAATTTAATATATGTATACGAAATTTACATACAATGTGAGCACTGATAAATCAGAATGTCACGAATGTAAACTCAAGATGACCGGTCGTTATGCAGCTAATTTGAGGCGGCACCTTGCACGAAAACATAAAAGCATTTTTGAACAAATTATTGTGAAAAAAAAGTTCCTAGTGTGGCAAACAAACCCCAATCTATGCTCAATTTCGTGAGTAAAAGACTGATCAAAGTGAAAATCTCCAAAGAAGCTATATCGGATGCTTGTGTAGAGCTTATAACAAAGAATGGTCGGCCTTTGAAAATGCTAGAGGATAGTTCGAACCTGCAAACCGGAGGTTCCGAACATTTTTTTGGGTTTGCGGCCCTGTTTAAAACTGAGAGACTAGTTTGCGTAGAAACAGACGGACAGACAGACGGACGGACAAAGCTCAATCAACTCAGCTCGTCGCCCTGATCAAGAATATATATAGTTTATGGGGTCGGAAATGAATATTTCTATGCGTTGCAAACTTCTGGGCAAAATTATAATACAGATGAGATAAAAATTTAGGGCCCTTTTTTTCATGTTCCTGTTTTTGTAAATCAATTTGGATTATGTGAATTTGAAAACAGCAACAAGAAAACGATTCTTAGTTTGACGCAATACTTCATTTAAATAAGACTTCTGTTCAAATGCAATCAGATTTCAAAACTGTTCAAATATGAATCTAGTTGTAGTATTGTGCCAAAATCAAATTTTTAGCTCACCTGAGTGGGGACTTTAAAATGATTTTAAGACTCTGCCGTCCCACCGAAAATGGGGCGAAATGTTAGAAGAAACAACAAGTATTTTCCACAAATGCTAATCAAAATTGACCTCTTCACTTAAAACTACAATTTTAAGGCCTAAAACCATTTGTTGGGTCAAACATATCCACATACATAGATTTTGCCACAAGACAATGTGTACTTTCGCATAGGCCACATAAATTGGAAATTTCTCATTAACTTGCCAATCAATTCTGTGCTTATAAAAATTGAAAACCAAAGTGGTAGCATTACAATTTTGACCTCAGTGAATGGGGCTGCGCATGTTGGCATCATGGTTTTTGGCCGCCTGCTGTGGCATGTGGAAAATGTAGACCTCAATTGCGGCTGGGCCGTTTATCGCTGATGATTCCATACCTTATGATCAAGTCAGGCCACAAGGGCTAGGCTCGCGGACTAAATTGCAATCATTTCCAGCTGCAGCTTAAACTTAAATGCCAGTCGCAAGTTCGTTGCTTAAGTCTTTCGTTTTTGGTTTTGGTTTTGGGTCTCATTTGAAATCGCATTTGTTTTTATGTGCCAGGGAAAAACAAACAAACAAACAAACAACATCATCATCGGTGCAGCAGATTTTTGTTTCTTGATTTCGACTGCACCAAAAAAGGCAAAGGCAACTCCCATTAAATGGCCCAAAAAGGCAATAGGCGCCGCTTGCTGTTGTTGTTGTTGTTGTTGTTGGGAGCCACCAGGGCAGTCTCTGTTGCATTTTGTTTCCACGCCCACACGACCAACACATTTGTGCCATATTCGCAGATTTGCTTAGGCCTCTCTGCCGGGCCCCTCGAGTGCAACTGCAGCATCATTAAAGCAGCTGCATTTAATTTCAATGCCCATTTAAGGCCCCAAGGGCCGTTTTCCTTAAGGCAGCTGTGTGTGCGCCCGCCGATCCACGCATTTTTTTACAACATTTTTGCCGCGACTAGTTTGCCTCCATCCTCCTCCTCTGGTACTTGTTGTTGTATCAATTAAAGCTGCGCTTGATTTTCACATGCGTAGGGCGGACGACAGGTGCAAAATGCTACAACTCAAGACCCCATCTGCCAGTGATTTGAATTTTTCCATGCGGTTGGGCTAGCAAAATTACAAGTAAAATGGCAACAACAGGGCAGGGCTGGACATGGCACAGGTGCAGTGGCAACAGCTGGGCAAATCATTTGCAAACGCGTTAAGTGCATCACCGGATGGATGGATGGTTGGCTGGGTCGGAATCCAGCCTGTCGGCTGATGTTGGCACTGTCACAAAAGGCACAAGCCGTTTTCCTACCAAAGATCAAGTGACGGGTGGCCGCCACAGTCATGTCCCCCATGGACCATTGCTAATCAAAATGTTGTGTACTGTGGATTTAAGTTATTTCAAGGGTTCATTCAAAGCTAGCCAATGGGATTAAAGATTTTAAATTTATGACCAAAGATAAAGACCGTTTTTTTTTAATTAGAAACTGCTAAAGACTGCTGAAGACGGGTGGGTAAAGTAACCAACCAAACTGACGTCTAGTTTGGTTGTTATTCAGATTTATAATTTTTTGTATACCCTTGCTTGCCGGAAATAGGCTTCACAGTGCACCTGTAGTGCTTAGTGACTGATGTGGCCTATGTTTATAAGCAGACAAATAGCGAACGGCCTTCCAATTTATGCCCCTAAGCTGAAAGAGACTCCAAACCAGAGCTAGGAAATAATCGATGTTCGCCAACATCGATGTTTCCGATGATTGGATAAAAAAAACCATTGATGTTTCCGATATTTTGGAAAACATCGTTATTTTTAACGTAATACTACACCCAAAATAAAGTAATCATCAAAATGACACTATTTAGTCATCAATTTGAAACTATTTAGTATCAAATTCTCTTTAATGATACTTGGAGATCAATTTGATATTTTCGAAAGTATTAACGCGTTCAAGTCTTCGACTTGGCTATTTTCCACAAGCTTGGAAAGCATCCAAAGTTGTCGCAATCAGAAAACCAAATAAGCCTCCTGAGGCCCATTCCAGCAAAATATTAGAAAAGATCATCAAAGAAAAGATTTCATCCTTTACTCCCTAATGAACAGTTCGGATTCCGTGGGGAACACAGCACAATTCATCCGCTAATCCGAATCAAAAAGATTGTCAAACAGAACTTTAATATGAAGAAGTCCACCGGGATGGTCCTGGTGGATATTAAATCTGCTTTTGACTCCGTATGCTCTTAACTTCCCGACCGATAGTACAGAGTTTTCTCAGCAAGTGTTCGTTTTCGGTTTACATTGGACGGGCTCATTCTACAGCGATAGATTATCACTGCCTTTCTCCCCTTCTGTATAACATTTATAACTCCAACTTTCCGAATCTAAACGGCTGTACTGCCACAATATTTGTTGACGACACAGCAATAATTAGCTCAGGACTATTACCAGAAAATATCTCACTAAACCTATAAAAAGCTTTTGACTCCCTTCAATCCTTTTTCGCAAAATGGAAAATTCTGGGTAACACAGATAAAACCCAAGCCGTATACTTCTCCAGAAAAAAAATTGCCCAGACATCTCCCAAATAGCCACCTAGATCTGGATGGTACTGATATTCCCTGGGACAAAAAGGTTCTCTACCTAGGAATTATCTTAGATCCAAAAGTAAACTTCAAGGACCATTTTGGGTACACCATTGATAAAATCAACACTCTTAACAGAACTCTATATGCCTTCATCAATACAAACTCAAGGTTATCCATTGAAAACAAGTTATACTTGTTCAGATCGATATTTCAGGCAGTAATGTTCTATGGAGCGACAGTTTGGTCTGATGTTGCCAAATGTCATTTTAAGAGATTACAAACTGCTCAAAATAAGCTATTAAAAATGATTTTCAAACTCCCATGGCATCATCCTACCTCCGATTTGCACCAGAAAACCAATGTAGAAATAATAGCAGACAGACTGCTAGCTAAGATCAAGGGAACGCTCAATCCTCAAATTTTCTTAATGGTTAAATCATTCCTCTCAGACAGGACCTTCAGAGTGGTCCAGAATGGCCTTGCATCCCAGAAGAAGAGGATTCTAGCAGGAGTACCTCAAGGCAGCTAGGTCTAACCCTGTACAGCCTTTTTACATCGGACATCCCAATCGAAGACAACACATCGCTGAAGTAGCTGGAAAACTGCGAACCAAGGCGACAAGGATGGGCTGGCTTCTTAACGCCACCAACAAACTGTCGCTTCGAAATAAGCTCCTTATTTATATGGTTATCCTTGCGCCAATTTGGAGATACGGCATTCAGGTTTATGGCATCGCGGCAAAAATCCACCTGAACAAAATAAGGGGTTTTCAGGCTAGAATACTCAGACGTATCACAGGTGCCGAGTGGTATTTACGCACACGGAACATAGAGCCTATGGTTGGCCACACCATAAAACGAGAAGGCCAAGCTAACTTCGTCTGTGCCGAAGTTTTTATACCCTTGCAAATGCAAATGTCACAGTTTAAGTACGCTTACATAAAAATCAAAAAATTTTGTAACTAAAACCTATTTTCCGAAAGATAAACGTCTGAAAAAAGTTTTTCTCACTAAGACTCAATTTCCGACCGATCGGCCCTATGGCAGCCGTAAGATATAGTCATCCGATTTCGAACCAATTTTGCGAATCTATTTGAAAGCATATAAAATAAGTCATCAGCGAGTTTAAGGACGCTAACAAAACTAAACAAAAAAATTTTTTACCAAGACTCATGTTCGACCGATCGGTCCTATGGCAACCATAAGCTATAGTCACCCGATGTCGATCAACTTTTTCAAATTAGTTTGAAAGCGTTTAATATTAATAATCACCGACCTTAAGAACGATTTACTTAAAAACAAAAAAGTTTTTTTTCACTAAGACCCATTTTCCGACCGATTGGTCCTATGGCAGCTATAAGATATAGTCATCCGATTTTGACCAAAATTTGCAAATCTGTTTGAAAGCATATAATATTATTGATGACCGAGTTTAATCACGTTAACATTGAAAACAAAAAAGTTTTTCTCACTAAAACCCATTTTTCGACCTATGGTTCCTATGGCAGCTATAAGATATAGTCATCCGATTTTGACCAAAATTTTCAAATCTGTTTGAAAGTATATAATATTATTAATGACCGAGTTTAATCACGTTAACATTGAAAACAAACAAGTTTTTCTCACTAAAACCCATTTTTCGACCGATGGTTCCTATGGCAGCTATAAGATATAGTGATCCGATCCGGTCGGTTCCGACATATTAGCAGCGTGCAGTAAAAAGAAGACTCTGTGCAAAATTTCAGCTCGATAGCTTTAAAACTGAGTGACTACTTTGCGTAGAAACAGACGGACAGACAGACGGACAGACAGACAGACAGACAGACAGACAGACAGACAGACAGACAGACAGACAGACGGACGGACAAAGCTCAATCGACTCAGCTGAAATTTTGCTCGATTGCTTTAAAACTGAGAGACTAGTTTGCGTAGAAACAGACGGACAGACAGACGGACAGACAGACAGACGGACAGACAGACAGACGGACAGACAGACGGACGGACAAAGCTCAATGAACTCAGCTCGTCTCCCTGATCAAGAATATATATAGTTTATGGGGTCGGAAATGAATATTTCTATGCGTTGCAAACTTCTGGGCAAAATTATAATACCCTTTGCAAGGGTATAAATAGAGCCAACAAGACAACATAAGTCTTGAGAAGTCTTAATAAGTATTGGTCTCTATGTCAAAATACTAAAATAACAACTTCATCTTATCAAAATGACTTATTCGAGTATACTTAATGAAATAATAGGAAATCTGTAATAAATTTCCACTTTACGAACGAGCACTTTATTAACATATCGTTAAGGGCCGATTTCTCATCTCCTATATAGCTGCTATTTGCCAGATAAACTTAGAATTTACTCTGTTACTTGAGAGTTTATGTAACAGTTAGTGCTTTGTAAAAGATGTGAAATCGTGCCTTAAAGGTAATAATTGGGCGAGTTCAGCAGAATAATTGATCCCTGAGCAGGTATCAGAAAAAAATGATGTATCGAATAGTTTCTGCTGTTGGAGGGAGCAGTATCACTTTAAAGTAGCGTACTATTTCTTTGATACATGCTCCTGTATCATGATACCTCAAATTGGCTATTTTAATGCCGCATCTCTCGAGTCCAGTATTAAGATAATTCCAAATTTATACTTGATCAGGGAGCAGGTTGTTCTGCTGAACACGGCCAATGCTTCCTAAAAATACGGAAAACACACTTCTGCTTTTATTCCTTACTGCCACAGATTTTATTACATTATAAAAACTAAACAGTCAATATATTAATTGCTTACATACATAAATCATACTCTAAGATCAGTTACTTCTCGACCCCGAAAACACCTGAGTACAGACTTTCAGCCGAATCAAATACGTTTTTGAAGAAATTAAGCGATATATTGGATCCGTCATTTTATTTTTCTGAATTTTGAATTCGAATTCGTAATCAGCGACCCCGAAACCCCCCCCCGAGTTCAGACTTTCAAATTCGTTTTCCGACTTTTGGCCAGCTTTTTGGGATTTGGGACCACTGTAAGTAGCTTAAAAGTAGTTAGGTGGGTTCCTTGAGGACCGTGCATAAGGTCACAGTATACCACTTCATGAACCACGAGAAAACTCAGATTCTTGGAGTTAGAGCCCACTGGACAATGCTCGATAAGCAATTCGTCGCCAGCAGCCTTGAAACGGACCACGGAAACTACAAGTCGCTCAGAATCCTCTCCCTCTCGACTGGGCGAAACATGACTGAGATTGAGCAAAGGCTAAATGCTTTTTTACAATCTTTTTTACTAGCAGGAATCTCAGCCTTTCTGCCCCTAAATCCAAAAAAAAACAAATACTTTTGTGAATTCACTTCCCTAAAAGTTGTCTAATTAAGTGGCCAAATCTGTAATTTGACTGTATACAAACTCTTTCTTTACTTCTTTCAAAATAAAATATATCTTTTATTTATATTAATACAAGTATCCACTGCAGATGGCAAGTTGGCGACTGTTGGTCAAGTTAACCCTTTTCGTGCATCAAAAAGTTTGCTTAAGTCGTAAGGGCAATCGGCCCTTTTTAACAAAAATTCAAAATATTTATTTCCAAAGCATCAGCACATTATCTCTGGCAATTTTCTTATATTTGCTGATTACTTTTAGACATTTTGAATATTTTTTATAAGGTTTTCTTTGTCCTTTGAAGGCATTGAATTGGTACATTCTTAATATTGTAATGCTTAAACTAAATCTGATTAAATAAAATTTGTACCTCATGTCTTCGGTGAATTTGGTCGCCATACTTGTTGGGTTTCTTACAGATAAGATTATATTAAACAACAGAATTGGTTGTTGTTTTGCGCTGATTCTCCTCAGCTTGCTGCAGACTGTAACGTAGCTTTTCCAGCAGCTCGCAGGCCTCAAGATTGTGTTGCCAAATGGCAAAACGTTCTACGCTGTTTAACATTTCGAAAATGTTTGGCAACTGGGGTATGAGATTATGTGCTTTTGTGGCTTTATCATCAGCTTGTGATGAAGTTGCCAATGCGGGGAGATGAGTGCTATCTGGTGAGCTCTCCTCAGACAAATTTGGTTTTTTAACGGAAGTTTGCTCAGTATCCGTGGAGGAATCACATGGTTTTGGCGGCTGCTCGATGCTGAGTCTGCGTTTGCTGGTTGTAGCTTCTTCAGGGCGATCAGCTAGCTCCTCGGGGGGGTTAACAGTTGGCGGCGTGACTGATGGACCCAGATCCGTGCGCACACGGATGAGTAGTTTTTTTGGTATGATTAGATTTTGTAATTTAGGTCTCGTTGTGCTTGCAAATGTTTGTAGAGCTGGACGTACTACCACCACCTTATTTAATATAAACTCTGTCGTTGCTTTGTCTACAGTATTTGCGTCATCTGTAATTTTTTCATCCACATGAGCTGCAAAGTCCTTTAAATTTATATCGCCCAAGTCGTCATCATGAATCAATAGTTTAGATTTGGATAGAACCGAACTGAAGTCAAAGGAATCGTGTGAATCATCACTTTCTTCCTCACTACTTATTTCGATGACTGTATTCGGAGACAGTTGCTTTTTAAGCCTTTCTTTTTCATCACTTTCTCCCTTAGTACTTAGTTCAATGACTGCATTCTGAGACAGTTTCTTCTTAAGCCTTTCTGCTTTGGCCATGGCGTCTTTTTCATCACATTCTCCCTTACTGCATAGTTCAATGACTGCATTCTGAGACAGCTTCTCCAGATTTGTTTGCTCCTTAAGCCTTTCTGATCTGACCATGGCGTCTTTTTCATCACATTCTCCCTTACTGCATAGTTCAATGACTGCATTCTGATTTATTTGCTCCTTAAGCCTTTTGGCTTTGGCCTTGGCGTCTTTTTCATCCAAACTCTTAAGCCAGTGTTCTACCCATATCAGTATATGATCCTGTAAGCTAGCTGGCACGTTCTTCTTCAGCTTCACGTAGCAATCCTCCGCCAACTGATAACCCTCTCTTTCTTTCTTCACCCTTAGATACTTGAGGCCGTGTCGTGCCAAATACTGCCAGGCACTGGTTAATGAAACAAATATGTAATTGAGAGCTCCAAAATGCCATATTTCAACTTACTTCGTATCGATGTCCATCTCCTTGCTGCCTTCCTCCATACTGAAGATAATTCAAATGAGACTGTAAAGGTACTGGAAGGTACTGGAATCCCTTTCCTTATCACTTGCCTCGTCTACCTGTGATTTAGTTGATAAGCAAGGGAAAGTAAGCAGCATTATTAATGCATTTGTTGCATGAAACTAACCACTTGCTGAAAATTCACAACAGCTGTTCATATTTATCGAAATCGACCTATCGATTAATCAGTGCTTGGCGGTGGATTTTCAAATTCAAATTCATTGAGCATGGTTGATGGTTTAAAGGTTAAAGATGGTTTAAACCACGCATATTAATCTGGACAACGAGATGGTTGACTAAAGAAATCAACAAATTTGTCCAAGGAACAAGTGTGAAATTTTATTGGGAGCGTTATTTAAGGGAACGTAGTACACTGGGCGTCATCAGATTAGCGCCCCTTTTAACATTCTTCGTTAATTATCAATATTATCTAAGTCCATTGAGCTATAGTCTAACAATTTTTATCCATTGAACACTGATAAATTCTCCTTAAAATAAAACAAAAATGGTTACTGCAATATTTCAGAAAACATTTTAATGAATTTTTAAATAAAAGTATAACAAAAAAAATGTAAGGAAAATTTGGTCATCAGGATAGCGCCACTTGCGATTAATTCAATAGATATACACACCTGATCATATTAATAGGTACACACATCAACTCTGACTTTAAGGTAACAGAAAACAGTTTTATTCATTGTTTCAAACTTAAAATTTATTCTCATTGGTTCTTAAACTATTTGATTAATTGTAACATAGAATAATAATATAACATAAAAGAGATCATTTTGTGTTTCAGATACGTTTTCAGTGTGATCATAATAATAGGTACACTTCATGTGTTGGTAAGAAAAAAAATTTTGATTTCCATTTTGTGTTCTTTTTTTAGGTAAATTAGTATTTCCTAACTTAGTATCCAGTGTATCCACCTCTATTTTTGGCCACTACTGCTATTCTTTTTGGCATACTTTTAATAAGAGCCTGGCAGATCTCTACTGGTGTCTCATACCACAGTTCTTGGACACCTTCCCATAATTTTTGTTTATTTGAAAATGAATGCTTTGCCAATTTCTTTTTTGAGTCTCCCCACAAGTTTTCAATGGGGTTAAGGTCGGGGGATTGGTTTGGCCACTTCAGAACGTCAACTTTTTGGTCCTCGAAAAATCAGAGAAAGAAAGATCATTATTTTGCTGAAATACCCAACGTAATGGCATATTTTCCTCAGCATACGGTACCATAACTGTTTTCAATATGGATTTGTACTCTTCAGCATTCATTTTGTTCGTAGTCTGATAAATTGGACCTACGCCGTACCAGGAGAAGCAACCCCATACCATTATATTGCCACCTCCATGTTTGACTGTTTTCTTTTTGTAAACCGTGGATGGAATTCCTTTCCATTAGGGCGTCGAACATTCCTTTCACAGTCATTCCCAAACAAATTAATCTTGGTTTCATCGCTCCATAATATGTTTCTCCATTTTTTCTCCCCGGTGCATCCTACCCAGTCTTTGTGGTCCCTTGCAAAAGTTTGCCTCATGGTGATATTTTTTTTGCGCATAAGTGGGACATTTCTGGCAATTCTTCCTGGTAGGTTGGCATCTTGTAGTCGTCTTCGGATAGTTGGAGCACTAACTGAATTCCCAATTTCGGCTGCAATAGCCTTCGATGACTTAAATGGGTCCTTTTTGCTCAAAGTTACTATGTAGTGGTCAAGGGTTTCTGTTGTTTTTTGTGGTCTTCCACGGGTTTCCTGTCTTGGTTTTCTTGCTAATGTATTTTAAACAAAATTATGAGACCTGTTCATTAATTTGGCGATGGCTCGTAAAGATTTGCCTTCTTTTCTCAGACTCTTTTCTCTGTATTGACAGGAGCTATACTAAATTTACCTTTAGTTACCAAAAGATCACTGATTACAAAATTATTCACTTGATACTTGTGAGAAACGGAGACTGTACCTATTATTATGATCAGGCGAAATGTGTGGTGGACTCGCAATTTATAGAAAAGCTTTGATATAAGGGGCAGCCCCTCTTTCAACTCTTTGTCACAGTGTGGCCAGACATTGACAACAACAAAAAAACAAAAATTAAAAAGTTGTCAACACTAAAAGTACGAAAAAACCATCTATAATTAAAAAGTTCCGGTGTGTACCTATTAACACGATCAGGTGTGTAGTTTTTTGAACAACGAATGTGTTTTTTATACTTATATTTTAAACTTTAAATATTTTTAAGCAAAATCAGTAATGAGTGGATCCCCCTTTGTTGACAATTACTTCGTAAATTCGATTGGGAAGTGAATTGTAAAGTTGTTCTAGGTAGTTTAAGGAAATGGTGGAAAAATGGTGGCGTTTATTGCCTTCGATTAACTCTGCTTTTGTTATACCCGTTACTCGTAGAGTAAAAGGGTCTACTAAAGTCGTGCAAATGTATGTAACAGGCAGAAGGAATCATTTCTGACCATATAAAGTATATATATTCTTGATCAGCATCAACAGCCGAGTCGATATAGCCATGTCCGTCTGTCCGTCTGTCCGTCTGTCCGTCTGTCCGTCCGTCCGTCCGTCCGTCCGTCCGTCTGTCTGTATGAACACCTAGATCTCAGAGACTAGAAGAGCTAGAGCAACCAAATTTGAAATGTAGACTCCTATTGTCTGCACGCAGATCAAGTTTATTTTCAATTTTTGCCACGCCCCCTCACGCCCCCGCAATTTGGAAAAAACGTCATATCTCCTACAGTTTTGATGATAGATGGTTCGTACTTTCTAGAGATATCTAGTTCTTAAAATTATTTATCGATTTGCTGAAGGAATGATAAAGATCGGATGAACGATACTCAAGTTATGAGCAAAAAACGATCAGTTAACACCCACCACCCACCCCACTCATAACCTAAGCATTGCGTTCAGCAGCAATCTTAGTGAGAGAGAGAGAGAGAGAGAGAGAGACGAGTTAAAAAATGTTGCATACTTTTCGGCTGACCCACCTCAGGCATACAGTAAGGCTATTAAACATTTGTTTCCATGAGTAACGGGTATATCGAAGTCGGTTAGAGCCGACTTTAACTTACGCTCTCGTTTTATATTGTTTTCCGGACTCGTACACTTTTCTAGCCAACCATCCCCGTCACACGTTTTCGATGATATTTAAATTAGGCAAGTAAGGTGGCCACTCGAGGACATCAACTTTTTGGCTTTGATGCAGAAATATTCGCCACATTGTGTTCTATATGGTGTACAATTTTCGTATTGATATAATTTATTCTCTGGAAATATGTTTTTTCATTTTACAGGTTCATTTTCATGATCCAACAAGAGCGACATATCTTAGTTGTCCTACAGACGATAAAGTCTCAGAGCTAATTCCCACACTTAGTCTTTAAAAGAGTCATTTTCTTCGGCGTTTTGGGCTCTGCGGGCGGTTCTTGCTTCTTTTGAAGATGACGCTGCTCTCATATCGGAGCGACTAATTCGCTCGCCATTGAGCTGTTAGGCATACACGAGTAAGCTTGGGGGCCTACAAGATAATCTCAAAACCCCCAAGAAGGAGGTTGCAAGGTTGGAGGTGCAACGTGAAGTGCAGTATCCAACCTATTCTTTGATGTAACTGCCCCGTGCTACCAGCGCAAGTTGAAACGCAATGGTCCAGGCATAGTTCTGCTTCAGATTCTTCAGCAATTTCATTCTTCCCATCAACGCGATTCCAGTTACAAAACCAGGGAGTCGGACCTTAAACTGTTACAGATCATCCGTGATGATCTACTGTTCACATCGGCACTTAGTAAGGAGGCATTGGATGTACTTTTTGCGGAAAATAATCGAAACTTCAAGCAACGTAAAGAAATGTATAAGTACGCTCTCAGCCATGTTACCACACGACTTCCCGAGGTGAAGAAATAATAAATTCGTTCGTTGTTTCTACAAAACAATAACAGCAATATCCGACAGCTATTGAAAAAAATTGGCAAATAAAAAAAAAAAATTATGAAATTAAAAAAAAATATCAATTTGATCTTAAAAATATTATTTTGATATGGTCGAAATTTCGCTTGGATATTTTAGGACACGTCAATTTCAAGTGTGATGGAGATCGGCTTTTGATTGATATGAAAAAAAAATGTAATATTGAGCCCCATATCATATACAATTTACAAAGCATTGCCATGGAGCAGAATGAATCAAATGAACTACCTGAAGAACTACCACACAAATCGGGGAGTCTCAAGACACAAGGCTCAACTACTAGGCCAGTCAGGCGAACTACGACCGGATTAGCTGCAAAAAGTAAAAAAATCCGCAAGTCGGGAAGACTAGCTGCCAGAGTAAGAAAAAAAAAAAAGCAAATAACAAAATTCCAATAAAAATTGGAAATAAACGTCTGTTGTGCAACGAAAGCGAAGCACAACTGAATTCAGTTCACATTAAATGTTGGAGCTAAACGAATGTTTGGCCTGAAGGCTTACTATGATCAAAATGAAAATAATTTGAAATTTGAATAAAGATGCAGAGCCTGCTGATTGGCTTAAAGCAAGAACTATAATTTAGTCAAACAATGGTAAGAGTTTGAGGATTCTAGAGGCCAAAGTCACTCGAGGCTGTTTCTTTTTTGTGACAACCGAAATAATCTATGGAAAGTTCGACAGTCCTTCTCCAATCTTCCCAGTCAGCATTTTATGAAATTTTTGATCACATTCGAGTCTTTTAAAAGTCCTCAAACTGATTAAAATCAATATTTTCAAATTCGAGTACCTTTTACCTTACTTAGGTCTTAATTATCATTTACCTTGTCAATAGGTAAGGTACTAGTTACTAGGTCGCGCTCTGCCATATTGAAAACAAAAATATCAGGAACCTGTTTGTGACCTTAACTGGACGTACGGTAAACATTTGTGTTTACTATACGATCCATGCTAGTTAAGAGAAAGGCGGTCTATCAGCCGTCGTCCCATTTTCACTTTCGCAAACATTTTGCGATTTGTAGACGAATTTTGTACTGAAAAACGGTTTTTAGTCCCCAAATTTTATGTATAAGAAAAATATCGCCGGTAGTTTACAAAATACTCATTTTATATGTACAACTGCCGATATCTGGAGTTGCAATAACAAAAGTTACTTTAGTGTCCACTATATACATAGATAGAAATCTACATCGTTATTCTCTTGTGCTCGCATATAAGCGTGTGCGATTTTCCCCACACACATGAAATAATTGCTACTGTATTAGCTAAAGTTCATAGCAAATACTGTAAATAATTTTCTTTTTTGAAAACTTGACTTCAAGCGAGAACTTTGCTTTAAATCAGAGATGGGCGCGTCGCGACGTTCCTATGCACACGAGGCAGCGCTGCCAAGAGCAATTTCGCAATTGCAAGCGGAATATTTTCTGCGTTTCATTGCTGTTGTTAATAACAAAGATATAAAATGATAATGATGATCAGCAGATTAACTTGTCTTGCAAAAAAGCATCCTACGAAGTTGCATTAGCTTTAGCAAAACATTGTTGTCCTTAGGAGAATTGTCAGCTATTTTTATACCCGTTACTCGTAGAGTAAAAGGGTATACTAAAGTCGTGCAAATGTATGTAACAGCCAGAAGGAATCATTTCCGACCATATAAAGTATATATATTCTTGGTCAGCATCAACAGCCGATTCGATATAGCCATGTCCGTCTGTCCGTCTGTCCGTCTGTCCGTCCGTCCGTCCGTCCGTCTGTCTGTATGAACACCTAGATCTCAGAGACTAGAAGAGCTAGAGCAACCAAATTTGAAATGTAGACTCCTATTGTCTGCACGCAGATCAAGTTTATTTTCAATTTTTGCCACGCCCCCGCAATTTGGAAAAAACGTCATATCTCCTACAGTTTTGATGATAGATGGTTCGTACTTTCTAGAGATATCTAGTAATCAAAATTATTTATCGATTTGCTGAAGGAATGATAAAGATCGGATGAACGATACTCAAGTTATGAGCAAAAAACGGTCAGTTAACACACACCACCCACCCCACCCATAACCTAAGCATTGCGTTCAGCAGCAATCTTAGTGAGAGAGAGAGAGAGAGAGAGAGAGAGAGAGAGAGAGAGAGAGAGAGAGAGAGAGAGAGAGACTTAGAGAGCGCACTGCGTTGTGCGTTGTGTGTTAACTGGCCGTTTGACTCGTGACCAAATTCGAGCTGCGACATTAAGGGTGCAGAGTATGTAATAGTCGGGCTTGATGACGTTTTCAAAAGTTTTGTTGTCTGATCTGTTTATCGTGATGAATTTGGAGTCATTTATGTTGCATTTAGTAATTGACAAATGTCTATTAATATCTGGCGGATAATAAATAGCCGAGTTAAAAAATATTGCATACTTTTCGGCTGACCCACCTCAGGCATACAGGAAGGATAATAAACATTTGTTTCCATGAGTAACGGGTATATCGAAGTCGGTTAGAGCCGACTTTAACTTACGCTCTCGTTAAATATGTCCTCAGTCGTATGGAAATGTTTCGGTAAAAAAGGGCAAGATATACTGGAAACCCTAAAAAAAATTCCTTTATCGCGACGTACAGTAACACGTAGGACTGAAGACATAAGTAATTATACTCTGTACCGAAGGTACATAGAGTATATTAAGTTTGTGCAAAAGTATGTAACAGGGAGAAGGAATCATTTCCGACCCTATAAAGTATATATATTCTTGATCAGCATCAACAGCCGAGTCGATATAGCCATGTCCGTCTGTCCGTCTGTCCGTCTGTCTGTCTGTCCGTCTGTCCGTCCGTATGAACGAAGAGATCTCAGAGATGGTAAGAGATAGAGGTTTGACATGTATGGGACATATATTTCTTATACTTGCAGGCAGATCAAGTTTATTTTCAATTTTTGCCACGCCCCCTCGCGCCCCCGCAATTTGGAAATAACGTCATATCTCCTACAGTTTTGGAGATAGATAGTTCGTTCCTTCTAGAGATACCTTGTAAACAAAATTATTTATCGATTTGCTGAAGGAATGATAAAGATCGGATGAACAATACTCAAGTTATGAGCAAAAAACGGCCCACCCATCACCACAGCATTCTATTGAACGGCAATCTTAGTGAGGGAGAGAGAGAGAGAGAAAGAGTGAAACTTAGAGATGAGCGCGTATAACTCGTGAGCAAATGCGAGCTGCAACGGTAAGGATACAGAGTATGTTCTTGTTTCTTGTTTCATCTACATGGAGATGCAAAATAGATTACAAAATTGCAAATATTTTTGTATTAGTTTGGACGAAAGTACGGATATCAATGGCATTTGTCAACTAATCATATGTGTCAAAACTGTTGATAAAGAACTTAATACATTTGAGGAAATCTTAGATCTTAATGTCACCGGCGAAATTTTATACGACGTTTTAGTTTCAAAAGTTTTTAGTATTGTGGATAGAAAGAAACTAGCCGGATTATGTACAGATGGGGCGAAGGTGATGGTCGGTACAAAAAATGGCTTAGTTGGTCAATTATTAAAAAATCATATTAAGATATCCACTTTTCACTGCATCATTCACCAGCAGGCACTTTTTGCTAAAGGAGAATATTTAAAAGAAGCAATGGATATATCCATTAAAATAATAAATAAGATTCAGGGTGGTCATAATTTCTTGAACCACCGTAAATTTAGAACGCTTCTTAACGAACTGAAAGCAGACTACGGTGATGTATTATTGTTTACTGAAGTTCGTTGGTTAAGCAGAGGTAAAAGCCTTCAGCGGCTTTTCGATCTCAGAAATGAAATCAACGTGTTCTTCGAACAAAATTTAAAGGCGGATGGGGGGGATTTTGTTAATAAATTAAAAAACAAAAATTATTTATTTGACCTCGCTTTCTTATGCGATATTACAGGAATATTTAATGAGCTAAATTTAGAGCTCGAGGGCAAACACAAACTTATTTCAAAATTATTTACAATAGTTCAATATTTCGTCAGAAAACTCAAAATTCTTATTACACAAATGGACAATAACAATATTCAAAATTTTAAAAACATATCAATAGTATTAAGTCAGCTCAAAACATTCGATAAAAAATTAGAGTACAGTACGATTCTTAAAAATTTATTAACAGACTATGAAATGCGATTTAAAGATTTTAACAAAATAAATAATCTAATAGATTTGCATGAAAACCCCTTAAATTGTGAAATTAAAAAGCAAGACCCTGAGCTACAAACGGAATTAGAAAAAATGACACAAGATTTTTCAATTCCTTTGCTTTGAATTAATTTAATCATTTTTGGAAAGAAGTTGATGAAGAACAATACCCAAAAATGAAAACCCAAATATATAAATTGTATTCAATGTATGGGTCGACATACACACCTGATCATATTAATAGGTACACACATCAACTCTGACTTTAAGGTAACATAAAACAGTTTTATTCATTGTTTCAAACTTAAAATTTGTTCTCATTGGTTCTTAAACTATTTGATAAATTGTAACATAGAATAATAATATAACATAAAAGAGATCATTTTGTGTTTCAGATACGTTTTCAGTGTGATCATAATAATAGGTACACTTCATGTGTTGGTAAGAAAAAAAATTTATATTTCCATTTTGTGTTCTTTTTTTAGGTAAATTAGTATTTCCTAACTTAGTATCCAGTGTATCCACCTCTATTTTTGGCCACTACTGCTATTCTTTTTGGCATACTTTTAATAAGAGCCTGGCAGGTCTCTACTGGTGTCTCATACCACAGTTTTTGGACACCTTCCCATAATTTTTGTTTATTTGAAAATGAATGTTTTGCCAATTTCTTTTTTAAGTCTCCCCACAAGTTTTCAATGGGGTTAAGGTAGGGGGATTGGCTTGGCCACTTCAGAACGTCAACTTTTTGGTCCTCGAAAAATTTAGATAACAACCTTGATGTGTGTTTAGGATCATTTTCTTGCTGAAATACCCAACGTAATGGCATATTTTCCTCAGCATACGGTACCATAACTGTTTCCAATATGGATTTGTACTCTTCAGCATTCATTTTGTTCGTAGTCTGATAAATTGTACCTACGCCGTACCAGGAGAAGCAACCCCATACCATTATATTGCCACCTCCATGTTTGACTGTTTTTTTTGTAAACCGTGGATGGAATTCTTTTCCATTAGGGCGTCGAACATTCCTTTCACAGTCATTCCCAAACAAATTTATCTTGGTTTCATCGCTCCATAATATGTTTCTCCATTTTTTCTCCCCGGTGCATCCTACCCAGTCTTTGTGGTCCCTTGCAAAAGTTTGCCTCATGGTGATATTTTTATTGCGCATAAGTGGGACTTTTCTGGCAATTCTTCCTGGTAGGTTGGCATCTTGTAGTCGTCTTCGGATAGTTGGAACACTAACTGAATTCCCAATTTCGGCTGCAATAGCCTTCGATGACTCAAATGGGTCCTTTTTGCTCAAAGTTACTATGTAGTGGTCAAGGGTTTCTGTTGTTTTTTGTGGCCTTCCACGGGTTTCCTGTCTTGGTTTTCTTGCTAATGCATTTTAAACAAAATTATGAGACCTGTTCATTAATTTGGCGATGGCTCGTAAAGATTTGCCTTCTTTTCTCAGACTCCTTTCTCTGTATTGACAGGAGCTATACTTAATTTACCTTTAGTTACGAAAAGATCACTGATTACAAAATTATTCACTTGATACTTGTGAGAAACGGAGACTGTACCTATTATTATGATCAGGCGAGATGTGTGGTGGACTCGCAATTTATAGAAAAGCTTTGATATAAGGGGCAGCCCCTCTTTCAACTCTTTGTCACAGTGTGGCCAGACATTGACAACAACAAAAAACCAAAAATTAAAAAGTTGTCAACACTAAAAGTACGAAAAAACCATCTATAATTAAAAAATTCCGGTGTGTACCTATTAATACGATCAGGTGTGTAGTTTTTTGAACAACGAATGTGTTTTTTATACTTATATTTTAAACTTTAAATATTTTTAAGCAAAATCAGTAATGAGTGGACCCCCCTTTGTTGACAATTACTTCGTAAATTCGATTGGGAAGTGAATTGTAAAGTTGTTCTAGGTAGTTTAAGGAAATGGTGGACCAATGGTGGTTGTTATTGCCTTCGACTAACTCTGCTTTTGTTTTATATTGTTTTCCGGACTCGTACACTTTTCTAGCCAACCATCCCCACACGTTTTCGATAATATTTAGATCAGGCGAGTAAGGTGGCCACTCGAGGACATCAACTTTTTGGCTTTGATGCAGAAATATTCGCCATATTGTGTTCTATATGGTGTACAATTTTCGTATTGATATAATTTATTCTCTGGAAATATGTTTTTTCATTTTACAGGTTCATTTTCATGATCCAACAAGAGCGACATATCTTAGTTGTCCTACAGACGATAAAGTGTCGGAGATTTTCTTCGGCGTTTTGGGCTCTGCGGGCGGTTCTTGCTTCTTTTGAAGATGACGCTGCTCTCATATCGGAGCGACTAATTCGCTCGCCATTGAGCTGTTAGGCATACACGAGTAAGCTTGGGGGCCTACAAGATAATCTCAAAACCCCCAAGAAGGAGGTTAAATACGAAACGGTGTTCACGCCCGTGCAACGTGAAGTGTAGTATCCAACCTATTCTTTGATGTGACTGTCCCGGGCTAGCAGCGCAAGTGGAAACGCAATGGTCCAGGCATAGTTTTGCTTCGGACTCTTCAGCAATTTCATTCTTCCCATCAACGCGATTCCAGTTACAAAACCAGGGAGTCGGACCTTAAACTGTTACAGATCATCCGTGATGATCTACTGTTCACATCGGCACTTAGTAAGGAGGCATTGGATGTACTTTTTGCGGAAAATAATCGAAACTTCAAGCAACGTAAAGAAATGTATAAGTACGCTCTCAGCCATGTTACCACACGACTTCCCGAGGTGAAGAAATAATAAATTCGTTCGTTGTTTCTACAAAACAATAACATCAAAATACGACAGCTATTGAAAAAAATTGGCAAATATAAAAAAAAATTATGAAATTAAAAAAAAATATCAATTCGATCTTAAAAAATATTATTTTGATATGGTCGAAATTTCGCTTGGATATTTTAGGACACGTCAATTTCAAGTGTGACAGAGATCGACTTTAAAAAAAAATGTAATATTGAGCCCCATATCATACAATTTACAGAGCATTGCCATGGAGCAGAATGAATCAAATGAACTACCTGAAGAACTACCACACAAATCGGGGAGTCTCAAGACAAAAGGCTCAGCCACTAGGCCAGTCAGGCGAACTACGCCCGGATTAGCTGCAAAAAGTAAAAAAATCCGCAAGTCGGAAAACTAGCTGCCAGAGTAAGAAAAAAAAAAAAGCAAATAAAAAAATTCCAATAAAAATTGGAAATAAACGTCTGTTGTGCAACGAAAGCGAAGCACAACTGAATTCAGTTCACATTAAATGTTGGAGCTAAACGAATGTTTGGCTTACTAGGCTTACTATGATCAAAACGAAAATAATTTGAAATTTGGATAAAGATGCAGAGCCTGCTGATTGGCTTAAAGCACGAACCCTTAAATTAGTCAAACAATGGTAAGAGTTTGAGGATTCTAGAGAAGGATGTAACAAAGGCACTCGAGGCTGTGTTTTGTGACAACCGAAATAATCTATGAAAAGTTCGACAGTCCTCCTCGGAAGTCTTGTAAAAGGAGAATAATAACACTAGGCAACAAGGTCCAGTATATTGAAGGGTTGGTGGTGATTCTACCTGTATTCAAAATGATATATCAACGCTTTAGAAAATCGTAAAATTGTTTGGGATAGTTTATTTCAAAGCTAAGGAGTAGGTCTTTCTGATAATATCAAACAGAGTCAAAATAAAAGATTGGATCCCTTACAAAACGCGCCTAAAATGGAACTATAAGGTAAAATTGCTAAAAATCTCGACATGATGGACCATTTCCGAAAACAGATACGTGTTTCGGACACGAAAATCGTTTAGAATCACCACCAACGCCTTAATATACTGTACAAAATCGAATTTTGTTGCTTTGTTTAGTCAATGTGGCTTACTTTTTTATGGATTGGTGTAGCGGTGGGCATGCAATTTGAGTTTGGGAGCAGTCCAACAACAACAACAGAAAGAACAACCGTTATGAGAGAGTCTCGATCGTCCAAAATGCAGCTGGAGCGCCGACTTGTTGGCGCCGTTCTCCAATTCGCATTGACTTTGTTGTTGTTCACAATTTGAAGTGAGTTAATTTGCGACGCAGTTTATTATAAGACTGACTGGAGACTCGGAGCAATGGGAGCAAGGGCTTGCCCACCACTGGATTGATGTATCAAATAGCTTGCTAAACTGTAATCTCAATAGAGGCAAAAACGATCTACCCCCTGGGCTTCGAAAAGTTAAGGAATTGGTCCGGAACCAAACCGTTAAAGGAATTTAACAGATTTGCACCCTCAATTAAGTGACGCTGCTCTCTGGTGCGCATGTCTGCCCTAAGTTGCTCTCACCAATACAAAGACAGCGATGTGAGTGCAGTTATAACTATTATGAAATGTTATGCTAGGAAGTTGGGTGCAAAATTTTTGTTATAATTCGTACAAACGTACTTACATATTTACTTGCGGCGCATTTTCAAAAGTGTATACGTATATGTATGTTTGTATGTATACAAGTAAAAGCAGGCAAAATGTGCGGCGTTGATTGATTGAATTGACATACAGCTGCACATACATATTCACGTACAATGCCAGCAAACTAATCAATCATTCAATCGCTGGCTCTTACGCACACACACACACACACATATAGACCTACCATTTGCACGCTCTACCTACTTCTCCATCAGGTTTTCAGTTCATGATTGTCGCTTGAAGCGTACGGTTGTCAGTCAGCTTTTGCGAGAGAGAGAGAGCATGAGCATGGCCGCCGCCCCCGCCTCTCTTTCTCTTCGTGATACGGACCGCTTTAGTGTTGGTAAACGTCAGTTTTGGCGTGAGTTTTTGGCTTTGTATCAACGCATGCCCGAACTCTGGGATACCCATCATTACAATTATCGCAACAAGGAGTTAAAACATAGAGCCTACGATTTGCTTGAGGCCAAATTGCGTGAAATACAACCAAATGCCACACGCAACGATGTGGGACGTCGCATCAACATATTCCGTACGAACTATCGACGGGAACAGTTGCGCCTTGTGAAGCAAAGGGATTTGGGTTTACATGCGGATCTTTGCAAGCCAACATTATGGTTCTACGACAACATGTCATTCCTACTGACCCAGGAATCATTTCAGCAACGAAACAAGCGAAGTCGCAGTAATGTGAGTAGTTTTTGACCATAAATCCTTAATTTACCAATAATCCCTTGTGTGTTTCAGCAGAACTCTGGGGTGAACACACCGAATCGCCGCCGCCAACGGCAACTACCTGAGTTAGCTAGCACACAGTCAGAGGAGAGCTCCCTGCTCAGTCCCAAAATTGAAATTTTTGACCAACATGTGGAGGAATTGGAGGAGCCTATGGATATTAACGACAAACCAGCACCAAGTGATGACCTTAAAGAACTCCCAGCCACTATCCCAGTATTAAGAGTTGATTCTCCAGCTAAAAATGGAACTGATACAACTCTTTTAAGTGAATCATCTTTGGTTTTAGCCAAATCCTGGGCCATACAGTATGATGAGATGGCGCCCATGCAACGTATTTTGGCACGCAAAGCCATTGCTGATATACTCTTTGAAGGTTGCATGGGCAACCTGCGTATTAATCGCGGCGAATCAAGCAGCAGTGTGGGCAATCGTTAGATTCTAAGGTTTTAGTATTCTTTAGGAACAGGAATAAATGACAACGAAGTTAACCAAGTTATAATCAAACCAATCTACCATATCTTATGTTTTACAATATCGAAAATTAAGTGTTGCAGTTTGAACAACATGCAGTATATATGTTCATCAAGAATCCCTAATCCAGCTATTCGATTTTAAGCAACAGAGTTTACTTCTGCATAGGGTAGTTAGTGGCCCTCTGTTCTTCAGCGCAAGAAGCAAATACGAAGGTTCGAAAATACTGCAGAAGGTTAGGTTTGGAAGTTTGAGCCCTTGGCGAAGTATAAGGTTCGGTTAGAGCACCGGTTCTTTAACTTATCGAATCTAAGGTTTTTGATTCGATCCTTGGTTTATGGCATCTTAGTTCGTTGAACCATTTTTGCCTCTAAAGGCAATTTAATTTACCATACTATGGATTTAGCTATCTAGCCTGTGATTATAGACGAATGGACCGCTTTTATTAATGGTATTAATCTTACGTACCGTTGCAAAAGTTCCTGGTCCGTTCCAAATATGAAGAGTTTTGTATTAGCATAACTTAGGCCGATTTCTCTTCTCCCAGATAGCTGCTATGTGTAAGATAAACCTAAAATTTACTCTGTTATATGTTAGTTTATGTGACAGATAGCTCTATGTAGAAGATGTGAAATCGGACCTTAACTTTTGCCTTATTTTTCGAGGTTGCATATGATTTTCAAAACGGATCTTTAGTGGATACAAATTTTCAGGTTTTCGATTTCGATCAAATCATGCGGAATCGGAATTGGTAAATGTTCACGCTTCCAAAAATTGACTTTTTTCGACTTTTACCTTCATTCGACCGCCTTAGTGTCAAAAGGATTTGCTCAAATCTTTAAGTAGTTTTTCTTTAACTGAACAAGAGGTCCGGTTAAGGTTCAGTATAAGAAGGTAATAGATTTAGAAGGTACGGTCCATCATCCAGTTCGACAGACACAAGAGACCCGAATCGAAACGGTTCTACGGAGCTTGCAGCCTTGTTTTAAACCAGTGTTGGTCACCAGAACCCCCGGGGAGCGAAGACATTTCGCTATTTACACATATACGAACCGAACGCATGCCGAAGCTGAGGCCAAGAGAGTAAACTGCTTTTCAGCCCCTGGCTAGCGTTCGAAGAAGCTGGTTTGCGACGCTTTTTTTTCGCACACCAATATGCTCTCACATTTTAAACCAGAGATGGGCGCGTCGCAACGTTCCAATGCACACGAGGCAGCGCGCTGCCTGCGTGTGCATAGGCCTCTGCCGCTGCCGACTGCACAAAATCACACGTACGCTATAAGCATTGAAAGCTATTTATAGAACACGAATGCGGCGCACGCAATTTGTGCTTGTATGCGTGTGAAAAGTGTGACGATATGTGTGCATGCCCATCTCTGTTTTAAACCATCGGTTCCTTAGTTTCGGCGCTAAACTTCTGATTGATTTGGTCAATATACTTTCTTATATGAAAATTTCAAATAATTTTGAAATGTGTTATAAAAACAAGTAAGAAATTCAGTCAAGCCCGACTTTAATATACTCTGTATCTGCAGTAGAAGCGCCGCAGCGAACTTTCTTTTTTTTTTGAATTGAAAACAAAAATTGATCTGCCTGCAAGTATAAGAAATATATATCCCACACATATCAAATATCTATCTCTTACCATCTCTGAGATCTGTGCGTTCATACAGACGGACATGACTATATCGACTTGGCTGTTGATAAAGAATATAATATATTTAGTTTATGAGGTCGGAAGGAAGGCTGCAAACCTCTGAAATTCTAGAGAAGGTCCGGTCCGGGGACTCGAACCCGTTGGAAAATCTAAGGTTTGTATGTTAGGAAGTTCCCTAGGGAACGGTTTTTTGAGGCGTCGTCTTACTCTACTCAGGAGTCTTCTGGCTAGTGTATTGGGGTGACTTCTTAGTCTCTCCACGTAATCACCTGCCCGTTTATTGATTACGTCACCAAACATGGCTACACTGAAGTCACTCTCTACGCAGACACCTTGACTAAAGGACACAGATCTTTCACAGATGGAATTTCGCAACTATTCCATATACTTGGATCCCTTATCTCCAGGTAGGTGCTATGATAGCTTTTGATATATGCACCTTATGCTTCTAGAGCAGGGTTCCCCAAGCAGAGAGAGCAAAAATGTGACTGTATAATGTGACGCCATAACAAATTTTTTAAAAAATTAGGCTAATTATGGTAAAAACATGAAGGGCCGCACCCACAGTGTGCTTACCATCTCGGACAAGCGACTTATATTAAGAGAAGCTTCCAATTCGCACGACTCTTTGGCCAAGATAAGGGAAAAATGCAACGTTAAAGCAAGTTTGACAACCATGCGTCGTGTTATTAATAATGCTACACACCTGAAGAGACTAAAAATCAAGAAGAAGCCACCTCTTAACCCGGCTCGGAAGTTACAACGCCTTGATTTCGAGCGCGCACATGTCACCTGGACTTCGGAGTGGCAACGTGTTGTCTTTTCAGACGAAAAAAAGTTTAATTTGGAGGGCCCCGATGGCTACAGCTACTATTTTCATGATCTTCGAAAAGAACCACACCATCTTGATAAGTTGCACAGCAGTGCTGGAGGTATTATGGTATGGGGGGCCATTTCCTATTATGGCACCTTAATGAGCTTAAATTTATTCCAACCACCATGAATGCGTTGTGTTATAATGGTATATTGAAAGAGGCCTTTCCACACTTCCAAACTCTTTTTGCAAATCTAAAATGGATTTATCAACATGATAATGCCCCTATACATACGGCCCGGATTGTTAAATCGTACATAGCGAGCCAAAACGTGGAGTTATTAAACTGGCCACCCTATTCACCGGACTTGAATATCATTGAGAATGTGTTGATGGATGGCTAACACGTGAAGTATATGGATCAGGTCAGCAATATTCGAGCGTTCCCGAACTAATTGCGGCTATCAAATTAGCATGGGGCTGGATATCGTTGAATTATTTGGGAAAATTGAATGCATCCCTTCCAGACCGAATGTGTGAGGTTTTGGAGAAAAAAAGGAGGCTCAACACACTATTAAAAACTTTTTTTGATTTAAAAACATGTTAGTAATTTCTTATTTAAGTAATATTGTTATTTGAAAAGGATTGAAATATTCTTAAATGGTTTTTAGATAAAGTGTCCTATTCAAGTGGTGCAAAATGAAGACTCCAAAATTTGTTACTTATTGGTTAACAATGTTTTTTGTATACTTACAACTTTTGAATAATTTTGTAATTTTCGTCTAATTACTACATTTAAATAAACTTTATAAGAAAACAAAAATTATTTTCCTAGATGGCTTGGTTTAGCAGCAATTAACTATAGAAAATCGACTTTAGAGGTGTCCTATTTAAGTGGCGAGCAGTGTACCTTCACTTTAGCATAGACGTACCATGTTGGGTATAATGTTTCTAAACAAGCTTATAAAGGGTAATATTGACGCTGAGTACCTATTCGGGAGCGTGAACCTTAATGTCCCTTCAAGACAAACACGAAACAATATTCCCTTGAGGCTTCCTGTTGCTTCTACTTAATATGCCTCTAATTGTCCTTTTCGCATGCTGTGTATGGATTACAATAATATCTTTCCTCTTCTCAGTGATAACCTTTCCGACGAAGGCCTGCGGTCTTTTATTCTTCACAATCTTGCACTTGCATAGTTTCTAGTTTTTCTAGGAAATTCCTTCCGATCACCAACGCTGCGAGCAGGGGCGTAGCTGGTCATAACGACAGAATAAATTACCCCCACCGGATCGGAAGGCGTTTCTTCTATTTACTCTTTTTGTTTTCCTTTCAATCCCCCTTATTTTGTAACATTTTATATTCTATTATATTGTAGCTGTGCCTTTTAGACGAAGCTGCAATTAAAATAAATAAATAAAATAAAAAATAAAAAAGTAAATAAATAATACAGAATTTTTACTTAACAATACTAAAATAGTTGCTACTATTACGGAAAATGTAAACAATTTCGTAAAAGCATTTCGTGAATTCGGAGTCGATCTCGAAAACGTTATTGATGAGATTGACAGAGAGAGAGAACTCTGGTTTTGACATGCCTAACTACACTGAAAAAAAAATTCCGAGATATCCGGGATCAATTCATGCCGAAATGGTAATAAAAATGGATTGATCCTGGAATGGCATAAAACATTCCCGACAGGAACAATTTAAGTACGGTTAATTTTTTAAATTTTGATCCCGCTTTTAGCCCGGCCGAACTTGAACTCATCCTCCTTTTCGAACATAGCTTAGTCCCATAAGAGATAATCTTCTAGTTCGGTAGACATAGATTTGTGCCCTTTATCCGAACTCACATTTGTTCCATAAGGGCGGTATCCACGGATCGCCAAAAAATTTCTTGTGAAAAGGCTGATATTCCGCATATTCTTAACAGAGTCTGCTAAGCCTATGTTAATACCACGATTACACAATTTACTCTGTCGATAAACGTTTCAAAGAAACCTTGCGCTGCTCTGGCGCAGTTAAATATGCCCGCGAACTTATAAACAACAACAACACCTTGCAGGATTGTGAATATAACATATTTAATGTGCTATTTTAATATATTTTTATTATTAAATGAAATTAATAATAAATTAATTGTTATCATTATGACAGTTCGATGTAGTCCCGAGCAGCGGCACTTAACGAACACCTCGCACTTGGCTGCCACTGCAAAGATTTCGTTCATCTTGATTGGAAAGTAATTCTCGCATTTCTGGCATCTTGCCTCCGTAAAGTTGGTCAGATCAGCATGATGATCTTCTGGATGTACTGCTGTATCATGTGTGACTTGGCGGCTCCGCTGAACTCGAAAATGGTATTGGGCAGCCGTCTCTGGGTGGTCACATAGCACTTGGCCACGTAGTCGGGGCCCTATCAGTGAAACGTTAAGAAATGGAAGTGATTTATAAAGTTGAAGTTTGGTTCGCTCATTTCTTACCTTGATATAATTGGCATTGATGTAGGGCACATCCTCGTTGCCCGATCCGCTTTTGCTCGGTCACCTTCAGGGGGTCAATTGAGGCTACACTATCCGCTATACTACCGCTTGATAGGAGGCCAGCAGTTCGCTGTCCACTGAACTGGGAGCGGGCATTTGGTTTGTGGCCGTTTTACTGTCGCGATCATTGAGCACCGGCGGATGTTCAATGATTTTTTTTTTGGTCTGAATCGAACTGATTGGGGGGACTGGAGTGTGAAGTGTTTGAATGCTGGCCAAATAGATTTTAAGCTCCTCGCTTGTGGTTTGTAGTGACAGGAGACGCCATATGATGTTGCAGACCGTGCTTCGGTCCGCCGTTGTTCTCTGCCGGGTTTCCGAGTGTTTCAAGTCCCGCACCTCGATCTTCACTTTCTCGGCGTTTATTAAATTCAGCTTACCCGCCATAGAAAGTGCCATTAGGCGACTCTTTCTGCAGGAATCTTTTTAGTTGCGCTCATTTTCAATTTGGCGTTCCAATTTGGCCGCACAAATTAGAATCGAAACCGATTTTGCTCACGTCACGGCAAAAAAGAGGCGTTAACAGCACTTAAAGCACTTAACAGCGCTTGAACAAAACGTAGTGGCAAACGTAAGCATTTTTCGCGATTGGTAGAAACCGAATTTGAAACGGCCACACACAAAAATTCCTTAGCTGTTTTTATACTCTGTACCGAAGGTACATAGAGTATATTAAGTTTGTGCAAAAGTATGTAACAGGGAGAAGGAATCGTTTCCGACCCTATAAAGTATATATATTCTTGATCAGCATCAACAGCCGAGTCGATATAGCCATGTCCGTCTGTCCGTCCGTCCGTCCGTCCGTCCGTCCGTCCGTCCGTCCGTCCGTCCGTCCGTCCGTATGAACGAAGAGATCTCAGAGATGGTAAGAGATAGAGGTTTGACATGTATGGGACATATATTTCTTATACTTGCAGGCAGATCAAGTTTATTTTCAATTTTTTGCCACGCCCCCTCCAGCCCCCGCAATTTGGAAAAATTTATCGATTTGTTGAAGGAATGATAAAGATCGGATGAACGATACTCAAGTTATGAGCAAAAAACGGCCAATAAACACCCAGCACCACCCCACCCACCACCGCAGCATTCTATTGAACGTCAATCTTAGTGAGAGAGAGAGAGAGAGAGAGAGTGAAACTTAGAGATGAGCGCGTATAACTCGTGAGCAAATGCGAGCTGAGACGTTAAGGGTACAGAGTATGTTATAGTCGGGCTTGACCGACTTTCTTTCTCGTTGAAAATGAAATTTCAGTGAACAACAACAGTATAAGTTTAACTGCAATATATAAATGGGGCTGCGATGGAAGCAGTGGACACGCAACCTATCGCCAAAAGTTTCAAGATGGTGAAACTAGTATGGCCGATCAGCACCTGTTTGCAGTTTGTCTTGTTCCCTTACAAATTCAGCTTGGATCCACAATTTTGTGGAAAAACACTCGACCTTCGTCAACTCGCTATTGTCGGCCCATAAAACTAATTTGCCAAAAAGAATCGACCGAATTAATTCGTGCAGAGACTGAGAGTATAAATAGCCAAATATTTTCAATTAAGCCGACAATTTTCAGCTCATTTACAATTTCCCCATGTGTTTCATTGCAGAAGCCTCTACACAGACATATGGAGTTTGTAGAGCAGTACCAAAAAATATGAACAACTTAAGTTTGGTAATTGGTCTTTATAATTATGGCTTATCAACTCTCCACGCATGGATACGATATTTTGAATGTATCTTACATATATCGTACAGACTTTCAATTAAAAAATGGCAAGTTCGCGGGGAGGATAAGCCTTTGGTGGAAGCTAGAAAATCAGAAATTCAACTGCAACTCAGAAAACACATGGGCTTATTGGTAGATATACCTATGGCTGGTAGTGACAATACTAACAATGGAAATACTGCCAGACGATTTTTTAGCCAACCAGATATGGTAGCCCGCATTACAGGAGTTTGTGAAAAACACTAATATACAAGTTTAGTGTAATTTTACGTGTTATGGCTAGTGGATATGAAGTCAATACAGATGCATTCCGCTTATATGCCATGGAAACAGCTGAGATATTTGTCGACACATATCCTTGGTTTTACTTGGAAGACGGCATTTCTGTGCACAAAGTGTTAATACATGGTGCAGACATTATATCCCATGTAGCACTCCTATTGGCATGATGTCCGAAGAAGCCTTGAAGCGAGGAACAAAGAATTCCGGGAGTTACGGCAAAACCATTCCCGTAAAAATAACAGATGTAATACGATGGAAGACGTCATGAATGGGTTATTCATATCATCAGATCCGCTAATATCATCTTTGTCGAAATCATCAAAAATGTCTAATAAAGATGTAAAGTTAGATAAAGTCGTAGCTGGGTTGCTCGCTAACTTCAAAAATTCAATGAATGATTCAGATTCATTAGATTCTGATTAATTGTTAGCACATGAAATTGTTTTTGTTGCTTCACATAGTTTAAATAAATAACTTATAAATTTCAAATATTAAGAACTCGAAAATGTATATATTCAGTTGTATGGGAGCTATGATATGCATATAGTTGACCTAGAAAGTTTATATTTATAGAATAAGTGATGAATGCGTTAAAATGCGTTAATTTACTCGAGTTATTAATTAAATTCCGCTAGCAGAGCTGTTTGGCCCACTGTGCAATGCCTGGAATTCACATATGTATGTACGTTTGTGTATGCAAGCGGGCAAGAATATTCTTGAATACACAGAATACACACACACATACACCGCCGCAGTAATTACAACACTTTACACAATACACTTTATACTCACCTGCCAAATTCTCCACTATATGGTGCAAGTTGTTGCTTTCTCATGTTGTTGTCACACAAAGAATGCTGGCAAGCCGAAAAGCGGTCAATGCTGCAGGCAAAAAGCAGATTGAACAACGATGAGAGAAGCAAAGAGATCGAATTTGCCTTTGCTATCAGGTTTTTCGCTCTCTCACTCTCTCAATTGGTTGTTAAGTACGATCCGTACATAAAACAATTCTTTTCGGAATGATAAATGCCCACTCGTACTTAAAAATGTAATCCTCAAATCACACTTTTTACGCTTAAAAAATTCCCGGCATTTTTTTTCTGTGTAAGCGTACTATAAACAGGACAAGTCTTATGGACTTTTAGAGACAATATTTTTTTTAATCCGTGATAAAATTATTCGTAGATAGTTTATTCTGAAACGAATAAATTTTGAATAAAAATAATTTTTGGAAAAATTATTCGTTATCCGTATTTGAATAAAAAAATGCCAACTCTGGCAGACATCCCTCGAAAATGTTTGCTACTGTGGATAGGAGGCTTATTGAACGGTATGAATCGAACTCAGACGGGCTTTTCCCAGCCTTATGAATCATTACGATCTGAGCCTTTTTCCACGCCTTCGAAAAGTGACCCAGTCGCAATGCAATAAATTTTAGAAAAGTATTTTCTAAAAAATTAAATTTTAGGTCAACTTAACTAAATTTCACTACAAAATTTCTTATATACAGAAATTTTTTCTTGATTTTAGGATGATTTTCTGAAATAAAGAAAAATAGTTTTCTGAGGGTCCTTTAACCGTTCTATTTACAAAAAAACATTAGACCAAGATTCTTAGAGCTCTTAAGTGCTTTCCCTTTAGCCTTTTTTGTGGGTCGTTTAAAATCATTATGACGCATTAATTGGTTATACCGACCAGACCAGAGTGTCAATTGGTCGATGAGCGCTTCAATTTTCGTTGATATTGAACAAATCAAGTGAAACCGTTATTAGTTCCAGCGACATTTGATTAAATGTTGCACTAACTGCCTGGGTCACCTGGGTTAATCATCTTCATTATAGTTAAATTTAGTTAAAGTACACACACACTCCACCCCCTCCATTCAACAAACACTCAGTCAGCCAGCCGCCCGCCCCAGAGCAGTGCCATATACATATGTATGAGTATGAGTCTGTTTGCGTGTTTGTGGATGAGCAGTTAGCCACTGGGAGAGCAGAGAGCAGAGAGGTCTGGCCAGCAACTAAGGGCAGACATGCGCACTAGAAAACAGCGCATATATTTAGATGACTTTTTTTTTTTTGTGCTGGCCATGAATGACTACTAGATGGCTATAGATGATAGACAACAAACAGACATACATACATTTATACAAACAGACATGGAGATTACAGTAAAATGCATTTTGATAGATAGAATAAAAATTAGAATTACTTTTTTAATGCTAAAAATTGATTGCATCTTCTAAGACTAGAGCCCACTTTTCCCTTCCCCTTCCCTTAGGTTACTAATTCATTTCTCGCAACACTTCATCCGCTCGTGTGATCAGTCCAATTAGACGATAGTTTTCCTTGTATAAAGCAAACTCCTCCAACAACTTCAGGTACTTGCGAGCCTCCGCAGAGGTGATGACTTGCGTTTCAGCCTTGGCGGGGGGATCTGCTGGAGCAGGAGCAATAGCAGCATTGTTGTTGTCATCCGGGCGACGTTTGGAGCATGATGGACGCGCTTTGACGGGGACTGGAGCAGGCGCCTTGGTAAGTGCGGGCAGGGGTGGTAGTTCCTGGTTCCTTTGACGCATTTGTTCTATATATTCCTTTTCATTTTCCACATTGGCGGCTAAAACTTCGGCCAGCGAAGTGACACTTGACCGTCCACCATTGTTATCATCTTCCAGATCCACTTCATCTTCGCTTTCCAATTCCTGTTTTATGCTGACAGCGGGGGGCTCTGGCTCAGGCTCTGGTGACTTTGCTGGAGGATCATCGGGATCTTTGGGTTCTGTTTTGATATCTTTTTCCTGTTTTATGTCCACTTTGGGTGATGGCACATTTAGACTGGGATTCTTTTCGGTAGGACGTGGCTGGGTGATGCTCTGGGCGAGAGTGGCCAAGGGTATGATGGTCATGGTCATGGGCTGAGCCCCACTGGCAATGGGTGTGGCCAGTAAAACCTTTTGTGAGGTGCCTGGAGCTGGCAATCTCATTAATTGCGTCAATTGTGGCGGCTGAAGGGCACGTTTTAGATTCAGCTCACTGATGGTTGGTTTCACATCCTCGTCCTTTTTACTCAAATCATCCACACCGCCACCATCCACATCCACCTCATCATCATTCTCGCTGATATGACCTATGGGACTACCCACAGTGCTGCCTAGACTGACATCATCATCCTCATCATCATCATCCTCCTCCTCCACTTCGTGCCCCTCATCCTCTGGACTACACTCAGACATGACATCCTTGACAATATCTTTGATCTGCACCGAATAGCCTTGGGTATAGCCAATCTTTAACAATTTGGTGTCACTATTTTGTATGTTGTAAGTGTTCCGAAACTTGTCGCACCATTCCTGATGCGGAAAGAAGTGATTCAAGCCCATGGAGCTCTTAAACTGCAAAGCCATCTTTTGTATGAGACCATCCGAAATGCTAAAATCCTTGTAGTACATCATGCGCCTGATCCAATCGTAAACAGCACGTCCCAGCATGGAAACCCTCACCGTTTTGGTCTCCATGGTGCGTGCATCTTGGCTGCGTCGTGTGCGTTGCTCCCAGGCACGCATAATTTCCTCACGTTGCTGTACAATACGCTTGATCTGATCGGGACTACAGTTGAACATTCTTCCCACATGCTTGTATACGGGCAAACGATTATATTCCCGTAGAGCGGCCACCTTTTCATTTAGGGCCAAAACATTTTTCCGTTTGATGCGATTGTCGAAGGCCACCTTTTCGGAAGCCGGCAAGGTGTTGTTGTAAGTGCCATATGACAACAGGGGTGGAGGTGTAGCTGCTGACGGGGCTGATGATGTAGTCCTTGACTTGGCCTCGTCTTCGCTTAGCTGGGAAATGGTGAAGTTTATAATAAACATCTTCCGTTCTTGGAGGTATTATACATTAACCTACCTTGGGTTTCTTGTCGTCCACTTTTGCAGGATTTGGATTAGCCTTTGGCTCCTTTTGTTGCTTGCGTTTTTCCCGTGCACGCATTGTTATTGTTGTTCCCTGCTTTTTATTAACAGTTGTTCTGCCCCGCTCTCTTACTCTGCTGTTTGTATGTGTGTGTGTGTGTGTGTGCAATGGCTACGATTATGCGCGTTGACTGCCACAAAACGTTGCCTCAATTTCCACTGAAATTTTCTTTGTATTTTTGTTTTTATTGTTTCTTTAATTATTATAAAGTAATAATTGTATCTTTGATGCACCCCACACACACACGCTGTGTTTGGCTTAATTTTCCAACGTCGACTAGAACGTGCATATAAAAATAGCTGCTGCCTCTGCTCGTACTCTCGCGAATGCGCAGCGTTGGGGAGAGCATTATTGTCATTCTGCGCCGGCCTGGTGTTTTGCTTTTTGCTGATAAGGTGGGGAGGTGGGTGTGTTGTGTGAGAGAGAGAGAGAGAGAGAGAGAGCCGCACAATACAAAAGGCCGCTACACGGAGAGAGGGTGGGTGGCATTTTCATGAAGTGTCAGCGTGTGTGTGTGCGTGTAGCGCGAGAGAGAAATTGAAGTTCTACTGCGCAGGCGACAATTTTACTGTTAGTTGAACGTTATGTGCCAGCTTTGCCCATTTTGATCGCTCAGCGTTGGCAATGACTTTATTCAGTCATTTCTTTATAAACTATTTGTATGTATTTACATATATGTACATACATATGTATGTAACTTTGTATATATTTCTTTGAAAAACCTATATATATTTTTACTTCCGAAATTCACAAAGGCTAAACAGTGATGCCATACAAGAAAAATGTTGATGCATGTGGCAGCACTCGATTGCAATGAACGGTAAACACAAGCTTCTTCTTCTATATATGTACTTGTAGCCTTTCAAGAGGTCCGAGGTTTAATCCGACTTGATGGATAATTCCAATCCTGTTTCATTTATTAAGTGAACGTGCGTTGTATAACGGTGGAGGTGGAACATTTCAAGAGTTTATAATGTATAAAAATCGCTTTCAATAGACATGGAACGCCGAGAATTACAAAAGCTATCATCGCTTTCGGATGAAGAGCTTGGGAAAATTTTGGATTTTATGGATTTCGACGGTGATACGGACCTAGAAACGGATTTGGACTCGAATATTTTCTGGGCTATACTATCATTAATCACATTGTACAACAATCAAATTTATATGCAAACCAAAAAATATATCACTACTTCCTTTTGAGCAACCAATTCCGATATTCGTCAATATATTGGAATTTTATATTTTATCTCCGATCTTATGGGGGCAAATATGCGTTCCAAACAATACAAAATACAATGTCAACGAATAGATTTGAGCAAATAAGGAGTAAATGGCATTTTAAGGCAACAAAAATAGACTTTTTCCAGTATATTGAAGGGTTGTTGGTGATTCTATATGATTTTCGTGTGCTGAACACGAATCATGGCGTCGGGATTTTTAGTAATTCGAGCTTTAAGGGATTATCCTCCGCGAGGCTAAGTTTTTTGGACCTTTTTAAAAAAAAAATCTTATTTAAAAACACAAAGAGTTTTTCCAATTCTGTTTTTTTTATTGTCTTACAAACAGATTAAAGTAAATAAAAAAATTTTCTGCTTCGATACGAGGGCTGTTCAAAAAGTGTTCGGTCGTCAAAAGTGGGGGGGTCCAAAAAAAAGGTATAGTGCTGGCGGCCATGATTTCTCGTCTCCAGGTTGTCTATGAAAATGAAAAGTAAAAACGGTGTTAAAATCAGTATAGATGTCATTCTGGTCTGAACCTCGAAAAATATTTTGTGATTTTTTTTGACAAAAAGGGGGCACTTTTTTTGTAGTTTAGTGTAAAAAAAAAGATAGTAAAAATTTTTTTGAAAATTATGATTGAGGTTCAGACCAGAATGGTGACAATTCTGCGTCGATTTCACTTAGTTTAATCAAAATCGGTTCAGTGCAACTGGAGATATCATGGCCACCAGTTCGAAAAAGGTAGTTTCGAGCAGAGAACGGCTTCGTTCGATTGCAAAACTCTCACACATTATTCAACACCCGAATAAACAGGCTTCGCGCACTATTCATCAAACTTGCATACTCAACATGTTCGCAGCAGAGTTTTATTCGAACCAATTGTTGGCACTCTGATTATAATCATGTTCGACTTCATTCCAATCAGTTCGGCTGAATGTTCGTTTGGCTCAACGACGATTGTTTAGAGCAGGGGTGCCCAAGCCTATTCCGCAAGCCACGCATTTGTTTTTTCTTTGCGCTAAGGCATAGCCCGCGCGCATACGAAAAACGCGGCATTATACAAAACAAAAGCAATTTCATATGCGTGCTCTCCTCTCTTTCTTTTCGAACGAAGGCTTTGTTGTTGGCGCGTGCAGACCTGCAACAACAACATCATATGTGATTCTCTTCTCTCTCTCCTATGTCTCTGGCAAATTAAAAAGCATCAACAATGTTGCCTTTGCGTAGTCAGCGCTAGCACGCGTGTGCTTGAGATAGCAATGACCACAAACACACTCACACAAACAAACAAATATCGGTTTTCTCTTTCTATTTCTTATAGTTGTTCTTGCTTAAGTTATATTTTGTGCATTTGTATTGGCTTTCACGCGCTCGTTCTCTGCACCCCTGGTTTAGAGTGAGCGAAAATCACCACCTATGAATCAGACCCGGCCAGCCATAGCTACCACGAGCCGAAGTCAGTCGTGTTTTTACGCAAACGGGAGCCGAACTCACATTGAATTGCAAGTAAAACGGCTGTAGTCTGGAGAGAGCTCTCTTGCTCACCAACACAAGCATATTTTTTTTGTCCTCTCCATTTGGCCGGCACTGCTATGAATAAACTCTTGCAAAGACGCATAGGCAGTGACGGCGCTGCTGACAGCTATGAGAAAGAGAGAGATGGAAAGAGTGAAACCTCTCGCTCAACGCGGTGGCCGGTCAACGCTGAGTTTTGTTCGATCTAACACATAAACGTCCGATCAAACAACTCTAGCTCAAACGCTAGATGCGACTGCCGGTATGAGCTGAATATACATATTCAGCACAGAGTTCTGTTCGATGAATAAATATGAACATACACGCTGAGTTTTCTTGATTGATTAAATGTGAGTAAGAATTTTTGTGTATGAGCCAATCAAGATAAAAGTGAGTTTTGCAGTTCTCTGGTTTCGAGATAAATGCGTTTAAACTTCAAAGTTTAAAGTAGTTTTTATGCAAAATTAAAAAAAATTAATAAAAATGTATAAATGTAGTTCGAGAAAGGTGACAATTCTGCGTCGATTGTTTCATCAAAATCGGCTTAGTAGAACTGGAGAAAGGTGGCTTGGCGGTCCGAAAAAGTTGTTTTGAAAGTAACCAAAAATATTACAGATATAATATACTTACAGATATTAGTCGGCGATGCCAGCTGCATACAGCGGAACTGCCTCATCTTCAAAAAACTGCTTGCAGCAGCAGCTCTCTCTGCTCTGCGTGCCATTCTACCTTCTTTATACCGAATTTACACTGCGGTCCACACCATGATGCAATCCTTCTGCTGGACCAAGCACCCTATGATCAATCGCAACAAAGAAGTGCGTTTTCGCGGGTGCAGGTTTCGCTATTGGATCGATTTCTCTTCGGACGAGATGATTAAATTCCAACGTGGCAGAAAAACGGTGGACATTAAAATCGTTACAGGAGTTGGCCATCATGTTTATGCCTATAATGAGACCAGTGATATCTACGCCAGCTGTTGACGCTTTTGCAGCTAGTCCGTGAGACCACCGAGTCGGATGAGGAGCATGAGGCGATGCAGGCCACAGCCAAATCCAGCCAGATTAAGCCGAAGGCGGTGACAACAGCCACAGTCACGGCTACGACGAGTATCCAGGGCGGTGAACCGAAATCTGGCACTGCATCACATAAGCCACCAGCTATGCGAGCCAATTCTAAGAGCTTTGTGGCTGCATGTTACAACAATAATTCCCAATTTAATGAATCATTAGATAATCTATTGTATTTTTCATTTGAAGAAAAGTTTCGTGTGTTTTTAGAAGGCTGCCGTGCCCCAGGCAACTCCTGTCCAATTAAAAGAATTTTTTGAATGCTCGCGGGTGCTTAATCCGATAAAAATTGCACAAGGCTGCCACATTTTTGTGTTAAATACGGTCTGGCAGCACTGCTTTTTTCCGGTCGTAGAGTCCACGACCGTCCCAAATTCAAAGTAAACTGCCATAATTTTGTATGGCCGGACGACCAGTCTCAGGCAAAATATACCAAAAAAGGTCGTACGACCGCAGTGTTAACAGAGTATTAGCTTCTAAGACAGCGATGCCCAGCCGTATGCTCTTTGGGTACGTTTTGTTATTGTAATTGCACGGAACATAGGAAATCAATGATCGTATACATGCAGGGCGCGAGGCATACGAAACGACACACATGCTAACGATTTCGTGTGTATACGACGCGTAGAACAATAACCAGTTTTGTTCTCTTCTTTGATTGGCGTTTGCGAGCGCAAGCAAACTGACCAACAACAATTTCATTATTGGTATTGGTGCTTATCTTTGTGAGTATTGGTGAGTGCCTGTTCTAAGAATTCGAAAGTGTTCCTAAAATGTATTATTTTAAAATAAGATAAAGTCCGTCTTTAATATTTTATAATACCAAAACATCTTAAAATGACCAAAGAACTGTGATTTATTTTAATTTTGTGGGTAGCTTATATTTTTCAATGCCAAATTTTGCAATTCACTTTTAATTTCACTAGCCAAAAGGCAAAACGTTTGAATCCGCAAAAGCCTTTCGTTTTTCTTTTGCCAGAACACGAATCAATTTCACTATCGGAAAACTTTTGTGGAAGTGGAATTGAGAATAAGTCTGTATATGAAAAAAATTTGTACAAATATCAACATCCTGGAACAGATTTATGGGCAAGGAAAGAACATCAAGCCGCAATGTGTAGTGGACTCTGCAGAATGCGATGTTTTGAATAACAAAGCCTATGTTCCTTTGGGTTCAGAGAAGCTTGGACTGGTCCCTTTGGGGAGCTGTTAAGCCAATTTTACATTTTACATGTTCCTTTCGATTCTGTACTTGATCTGCGACATATTGGGATTTGCCTTCGACTCTCCACTGCACCGCACCGTATGTACTGATTTCGAAAGCTTCACATTTTGCTTAAAAAGAAGCTCGTATATATTCTAAATTGCATTAATTATTACATTATTAAGACTTGAAATCCAGATAACTTAGCTCACAGCAGAATGTAAACAAACAAGAGAAATAGAACGGTCATCGGAAATCGAAAGGTAGCCTCACCTTCTTCCTTTTCTAACTTTACATGCTTTATTTGCTTCTCGAAATCGCAATATGCCGAATTTGGATTGGTTTAATAGTAAATTCAATCGATTCTGTACCATAAAATTACGTTTTTCCGCTCATAATATTGCGAAATTTAAAAAAGTTCTTAAAAAGAGATTGTTTGAACCGAGCCTTGTTTTGTATACAGGGGGTCTGGTTTGGAATTAGGTTCTGGAGGTTCTTTGGGGTTCCGTTCAGGACCGGTTTGCAGCACAACAATTTCGGCATTAATAGAGCTGGATTCTATGATTATGGTTGGTTCGATCTTAGAAATCTTTTTTGTACGCTGAATACAATTTATCTAGATCAGTGGAGCTCATAATATTGCCAGCGTCGCAGCCGACACACATGTATATATATATAGAGAGAGAGAGAGAGAGAATACGTGTGCTCTATAAGTAGCACGCTCGTCGTCTCGCTCTCCTAGCGTGTTCGGCTTTTTGTTCTCTCACGAGGCATTTGTTCATTTGCTTGTTGCTCATGTTGAAATGTCAACATGTTAACTTCGTGTATCACTGCTATGCACTCAAGCGCAATGCTTGATTGTGTGAGTTTGGACACCACTGATCTAGATCCACCAAATTTTTAGTTTTTTTTTAGGTATACGGAAATATGCTAAACAAATATCAAGTTGTGCAAGTATTTTCATAATTTTTATATTAAAGCCGCTTTATTTGCTAGCCATGAGCAAACTACCACCAAAACTTCTTCTGAAAATCAATTGATATATAGTTTAAACTAAATCCTGAAAGTGACATTTTTACGTCTAATAAATATGCCAGTCTTATCTGAATGTGGCGATTATTTTCTTAAGATAAGAATTTCAGTTAAAATGTTGGGGCCAACACTTGGACAAGCTTAAACTGTAACCGACAGTTGACAGTTGACAGTGGATAGTGAAGAATGGCGAGCCGCCTGGAAACTATTGTAATCTTACTTGGCTGTTGTTTTGCCCTGGTGCAGGGTAAGCGCTCACATAACAATCCTCTCCAAGGTTTAATTTTTAAAACTAAATTACAGGCAAGCCTGGCTATGGACCCGGTGAACAGGATTGGGGCTATGTGGATGTACGTCCGGGAGCTCATATGTTTTACTGGCTCTATTATACCACTGCCAATGTGTCCAGCTACACCGAACGTCCGCTAGCCATTTGGTTACAGGGTGGACCGGGGGCCTCTTCTACAGGCTATGGCAATTTTGAGGAGCTGGGACCCTTGGATTTGTATGGCGATTACCGTGATTGGACTTGGGTTAAGGATATGAATGTGCTGTTCATAGACAATCCGGTGGGCAGTGGATTTAGTTATGTGGATAATACGGCTTATTATACGGCTACTAACAAGGAAATTGCCTTGGATTTGGTGGAACTAATGAAGGGTTTCTATGCTGCCCATCCGGAATTTGAGAAGGTACCGTTGCACATCTTCTGCGAAAGCTATGGTGGTAAAATGGCACCCGAATTCGCTTGGGAGCTGTACCAGGCCAAAGAACGTGGTGAAATTGTGAGTGAATTGACTTCAGTGGCCCTGGGTGATCCTTGGACTTCGCCCATTGATTCGGTTTTGGCTTGGGGACCACTGCTTAAAGAGATGGGTATAGTGGATCATGAGGGATATGAAGCCATAATGTTGGCAGCCAATTTTACGGCTGAACTGGTGGAGCAAGAGCGCTGGATACAAGCCACCGCACAATGGGGCAACACTCAGTGGGAGGTGATGAAGGCCTCCAAGGGCGTGGATTTTTATAATGTGCTGAAGCAGACGCGCGGTGATATGTATACCAGATGGCAGGCCTTGAAACCCGAGGGTGAGCAAAAAAAAAAAGAGAATATAACCGTTTCCCATTACCCATTACCCATTACCCATTATTCATTACCCATTACCCATTACCCATTACCCATTACCCATTACCCATTACCCATTACCCATTACCCATTACCCATTACCCATTACCCATTACCCATTACCCATTACCCATTACCCATTACCCATTACCCATTACCCATTACCCATTACCCATTACCCATTACCCATTACCCATTACCCATTACCCATTACCCATTACCCATTACCCATTACCCATTACCCATTACCCATTACCCATTACCCATTACCCATTACCCATTACCCATTACCCATTACCCATTACCCATTACCCATTACCCATTACCCATTACCCATTACCCATTACCCATTACCCATTACCCATTACCCATTACCCATTACCCATTACCCATTACCCATTACCCATCCCATACCCATTACCCATTACCCATTACCCATTACCCATTACCCATTACCCATTACCCATTACCCATTACCCATTACCCATTACCCATTACCCATTACCCATTACCCATTACCCATTACCCATTACCCATTACCCATTACCCATTACCCATTACCCATTACCCATTACCCATTACCCATACCCATTACCCATTACCCATTACCCATTACCCATTACCCATTACCCATTCACCCATACCCATTACCCATTACCCATTACCCATTACCCATTACCCATTACCCATTACCCATTACCCATTACCCATCTACCCATTACCCATTACCCATTACCCATTACCCATTCCATACCCATACCCATACCCATTACCCATTACCCATTACCCATTACCCATTACCCATTACCCATTACCCATCCATCCCATTACCCATTACCCATTACCCATTACCCATTACCCATACCCATTACCCATTACCCATTACCCATTACCCATTACCCATTACCCATTACCCATCCATCCCATTACCCATTACCCATTACCCATTACCCATTACCCATTACCCATTACCCATTACCCATTACCCATTACCCATTACCCATTACCCATTACCCATCCATACCCATTACCCATTACCCATTACCCATTACCCATTACCCATTACCCATTACCCATTACCCATTACCCATTACCCATTACCCATTACCCATTACCCATTACCCATTACCCATTACCCATTACCCATTACCCATTACCCATTACCCATTACCCATTACCCATTACCCATTACCCATTACCCATTACCCATTACCCATTACCCATTACCCATTACCCATTACCCATTACCCATTACCCATTACCCATTACCCATTACCCATTACCCATTACCCATTACCCATTACCCATTACCCATTACCCATTACCCATTACCCATTACCCATTACCCATTACCCATTACCCATTACCCATTACCCATTACCCATTACCCATTACCCATTACCCATTACCCATTACCCACTCTGTCCCCTTTCTCTTCCCCTTAGAGCGTCTCTACCGCACTATGGTAAAGTTCGATATAGATGAGAATCGCGATCAATTGCTTCAGAATCTAATGCGTGGTCCCGTGTCCGAAACTTTGGGCATACCCGCGCATGTTAAATGGGGTTTCCAGAGTAGCAGCACCTTTGACATACATCGTACCGACTTTATGAAGCCTGTTATACACATAGGTACATAATCCTTCACCTAACCCCTACTCCCAATTCACTTTTAAACTTTTCTTTAAACAGTTAACCAGCTTTTAGAGGAGACTCCTTTAAAGGTGGGCGTTTTCTCAGGTGGTTTGGACTTGATTTGCGCCACTCCTGGCACTGTCAACTGGATAGAGAAACTGGATTGGAGCCGAAAAAGCGAATATCTGGCTGCCCCGCGTACCGGCATCAGTGTGGATCGCATTCTGGAGGGTTATCAAAAGTCCGGCGGTAACTTTACCATGTTTTGGATTAATCGTTCGGGTCACATGGCTCCCGCCGATAATCCAGCCGCCATGAGTCATGTCCTGCGCCAATTTACCAACTTTGGTTGAAGTTAATTAAAAAACCGTTTGAGTACCCCTTGCAATCTTCTTGCTTTATTATTGGTGGCTTTTCCCAGAATTTATGATGACTTTTTGCAAAAAAACTGAAAATTGACAAGTGGCTTAAATTAAATATCACAAAGAGATACCGCTACGTCCAACGCATCTGCGGGTCATAAATACATGACAACTCAGCTGACTTCTTTATAGATTAGAAATTCTATGCACACACGTCCCAACTGAAGGGTTTACTTTCGTTGCTGTTGACGGGCCCGGCGATCAGACAGTTGTCGAACTCCTAGGTGTGCGGTTGTTACAAAAATGGTTCGTCTACTATCCAGCGCATTAGCGCTATTCGCTCTCTTCAGTTTTGCTGCTGTGGATGGTAAGTTGAAAGAATGGTTATATATTCCAAGCAGGGACAGACAGTGGTGAGGTGTTAATGAACGAGAAAGTGTTAAGCTATCAACTCAACTTTAATGAAACTCATAGAAACATAATAAATAGTTTCTTGAGAGGTGTGTTGAGTAGAGAAATTCTTGAACTTTTGATGACAAGCTTCTTGATCCATGATACCAGGGTCCCCAAATCTGACTGTCTCTCTCTCTGACACTTAGTAATGCATGACTTCGGCAAGCATTCGGTGTAACTTAAAGAGTGTGTTCGGACCCCTCAGGGGTCTGCTCTATACTATCCAACTTAGCTAACTCTCTACACTCTGTCAAACCCAGAGATGGCATTCAGTATATGAGGAACTAAATTCATTAATTCTTCTTGTACTCAAAATATTCGTTTTAGTATTTGGTTAGTGTAAGGTCAAAAGAAATTTAAGCAGATAGGAAAACAATTAAGCAAAGGGAAATCTTATCAAAATAAAAATAGATTCAACGACCACGTTTAAAATAAATTAAGAATAAATCACACTCCATTATAGATAAAGAACAAAGGAATCAGGTCTTAGATAAGCAGTACTACCATCGTTTCATTCTAAATAGTTGATATTTGAATGCCAATTATTCAGTTGACGTGGGAATTGGCAAGGTAGCTCAGCAGGTTAAAGCGATAGTGATAGTAAAAACCACAAAAGGGAAAGTAAATACAGTTACATTTACATAGCCTTAAGCTTTTCAGCAAAGCTTTCGATTCCGTTAATCATGAGCTCCTTATACACAAACTGTATATGCTTGGCTTTCCTCCTAAGCTTCTTAATTGGATCGTGGCTTATTTGCGTAATCGGTCTCAGAGAGTTAGCTTCAATTCGCTATTTTCTGTATCCATTCGTGTATCCTCTGGTGTTTCCCAAGGCAGTCATCTAGGACCTTTGCTTTTTAACTTATTTGTAAACGATATTCCGTCCGCATTATCTTACTCTCAGTTGCTTATGTATGCGGATGATCTTAAGCTTTGCCTGTCTTACGATGATGCAGTATTACCTCTTCTCCTACAAAGGGACTTAAACTCTCTCAATAATTGGTGCATGATTAACAGTCTGCCACTCAACAATGAGAAATATTAATATAATATTTAACTTTTCATCGCAATACGCCTCATCTTTATGACTACATGATTGAGGATAAGCCACTTCAGCGCATCTATAAAGTCGACGACTTGGGAATACAATTCGTGCCCAAGTTATGTTGGTTTCAATGGTCATATATCGTTCTATGGGAGTTCTTGGCTTCATCAAAAGATGGTCTTTTAATGACCCTTATGTCACCAAACAACTATACGTTTCTCTGGTCAGACCTATTCTTGAGTATGGCTCCTGTGTCTGGTCTCCACACTACCACAAATATCAGAATCAACTCGAATCCGTACAAAAACAGTTCTTACTTTTCGCCCTGCGTGGCTTAAATTGGAATTCCAATAGGCATCTACCACCATACGAGCACAGACTACGCTTATTGGACCTTCCATCCCTGAATAATCGAAGGATCTACCTTAGTGTGCTTTTCCTTCATAAGTGAGGTTGACTCAAGCGCTCTGCTTAGCCTTATAAGCTTTGACATTCCGGCACGGGTAACGAGATTATTTAAATCCTTGCCTCACGAATTATGCTCATCATGAACCCTTTCGTAATCTCTGTCTTAATTAAAACAAGTTCTATTATCTGTTCTCAGTAAACTCCCCATTGTTAGATGTAAGGTGTATGAACTTATACACTTTTAATGAGCACGCTCGTTGCAGGATTAAATTGTACTAACCTGCTCAGTCTGAGCGAGGTCCCTTTTATTCAGAAATTCTCATCCCTTATTTCTAATCTTATCTTAAGGATGTGAGTGTAGTCACATCCGTGTATGTAAATATAGAAATGCATTCGTGGAAGGACTACACATTGCCTTCCACGATGCATGTTAAGTGCACCGGATGCCCTTTTCAAGTGGTTTGTCTTATCCTTGAAAGCAACCGTAATTAAATCTTATGACATATTTATGATGCTGAGCTATGATCGGTCTCGTCTCATGTTCATGTTTGAACATTTGTTCATGTTCAAACATAAGGAATAGTCTATTGTCTAATCTAAATTCATAATTGTAAATAGTTTGACTGAACTTTGTTAAGCTTTAAACAACAACAATAAATAAACATTTAAATGATGTCCAAATAGTCCAGAGGGATAAGTTAATATAGGGAAACTAACTAAAACAGTATACTGAGAAAAAAATCAATCCAAAACCAAGATTTTACAGCAGTGGTATCCAAAATGCCAAAATCTTAGCCCATGGGATAGAGAGAATTTGTGTGTTCTATAAAAAGCACGCTCGGCGGCTTGCTCTCTTACGACGCGCGTGGTCGGCTTTTGGTCCTCTCACGAGGCATTTATTCGTTCGCTTGTTGCTCATGTTGAAATTTCAAACACATTTTCTTCGCGTTTCGCTGCTACGCACACAAGCTCAATGCTTGATTGTGTGAGTTTGGACACCATTGTTAGAACATGCCTGTACTCAATTCCACTACTTTTTGAAAAGTAAATCGAATGCAATTTCGCTTCGGTTACGTTTTTGTGTTCTCAATTCCGAATGAAATTGCTCTCTTTTTACTTTTTGCAAACCACTGGCACTAGATCAGTGCCGGAGAGGGCAGAAAAGTATGCTTGTGTTGGTGAGCAAGCGAGCTCTCTCCAGACTACAGCCGTTTTACTTGCAATTCAATGTTCAACGTTTCACACAATCATGATTTCGGCTCCCGTTTGCTCAAAAACACGACTGACTTCGGCTCGTGGTAGCTAAGGCTGGACGGGTCTGCACTTGATTAGAGTTGTGCCGATTTTTTTGAACTAGTTCGTTTAAACTAGTCTCTTAACTGAACTAATGAACTAGGTCTTGGTGTTTGAACTATAGTTCAATTTTTGAACTATGTTTGTCTCAGTTTTTGAACTATAGTTCAATTGATCGCGAAATCTGACAAATTTTCATTTGATATTAATGAAAGCGCAGACGTTGATGACACATAAACTTACAAATTACAGATCAAAATTTTAGCAGCTGCAAAAACAAGCAAATATCTAGATGAACAGAAATCGGCCCTATTAAGTATTTCGTAAAGAAATGTTTTGAATAAAATGCATTATGGATTAGGTTGTACGAACTTTTTCATTGTGTTCACTTGTTATATTTATGATAAACATTTTATCATTCTTCATTTGAAGTTTTTAAATAAGTATAAACATTTATTCATAGAAATTAAAAACTAATTTTGAAGGTTCAGGAGAGCTTGCTTCTACAGCTTTTAAACTCAACGAGTAGATTGAAACAGGCTGATGGACAGGCAGACGGGTGGATAGAAAAATAAACAGGAATGTGGTCGAAGATGCCCCCTTCTGAGCGTTACAAACATATGGCCAAAATTATCATACCATCTTAAAAGGTATAAAATCAGATAAATATTCCGAGCAGTCACAGGCGGCATCGCAGGCTAAAGAAGACGGAATGCGTCTGAAAAATGTTTATATTAAAACTCCATTACATTACTTTTTCATATAATTACATTTTCCGGAATCCGGGCGTGGCGTACCAGTAGTATGTGTGGCTGCTGGTGCGGGAGGTTGTGGGTTCGATTCCGCCTCGGACCATCTAATAGAAAAAGTTTTTTGTTTCTTTAGAAAAAAGCTTTTACACACCCGATCACCTTCACCAGCTACTGGCGCCAGCTGTGAAGTATAACCTAGCCATGAAAAAGCAAAAATTCTCTAACTATTGCCGTTCAGATTCGGCGTTAAACTGTAGGTCCCTTTCTCTTGTGCGAAAAATTATAAGCACACACGCCAAGAGATTGAGAGAAGCTTGGCCCTGGCCCTCCTGGAGGTGCTGTTTGAGCCAATTTTACTTTTTACTTTACATTTTCCGGAAGTAACAAGCTTCTTCTTTCTCTTACGATTTGCCCAGCCAAAGAAAACAGACTCTCCGAAGGAACTGATGTTGGCACAAATTGCCCACAATGCATAGTCTTTTCTGCATGTATGTATAAAAAGAGCTGAGGGTAAATCGACTTTCTCTCTTTCCACGATTAAAGTGGATCTGCAGATCTTCAGCCCATTATTAATGGTGATCATTCGAAGATCTCGCTTAATACCAAGAACGTGCTTATTGAGTAAACAGCCACGGATCTAACCAAGGCCAAATTGGTACTGGATACCATTGACTGTTTCTTTGCCGAGCATTGTGCCGAGAAGTTTACTGTTGAACCTTGTTATGTGGAAGACGGTAGCATCGTCTCTTATTCAGAGCTAGCCGTCCGGGTGGGAAAAATATCGGTGAAGCCTGCCAACGCCTATATATGAGCGATGAGCTATATAATGAGCCTAGAGGCACAGGAAAAGGGGGAAGCCCTGACTGTAAGAATTCCCCCAACGCGACAAGATGTGATCCATGCCTGCGACATCTATGAAGACAAAGCTATCGATTTTGGCTATAGAAACATTAAGAAATCCCTGCCAACATTTATGCAGATAGCAAAACAGAGTCCTCTCAACAAACTGACCGAGCAACTGCGAGAGCAAGTGTCTATAGTTCAAAAAATGAACTATAGTTCAAATAAACTATAATACTAAAATTAACTAATGAACTAGGTCATTGAAATGAACTAAAATTTCCAACTCTACCTTGTACTATTGATTGACAAACCAAGGTTTGAACCAAAACCTTCTGTTCGTTAAGTTAACCAAGGCTTCGTAACTCCAGATTGGAACTTCTGCAACATTTTTGAGAACCAAGCACACAGCTGGTATCTGTCTAAAGCACACGCAGGCAACAACAAAACCTTCGCTCGAAGAGAATGGGAAGAGAGAACACATTTAAAGTTGTTGTTGATCTACGGTTAGTCAGATGCAGTGTTGTCAACTTTTGCCAAGCAAAAAAATCCGTTTTCGGCGGGACGGAGAGAAAAAAAATGTGTATTTTTCGACAAAAAAAGCTGGAAAAAAGCGTAAGTCTTTTCTTATTATTTATACAATTATATATTTAATATATCATCAGACATCAGAGTGATGAAGTTCCTCGTCCGTAGGCCACAGTTGTGCCTATTAGCTTAAGATAACTAGAAAGGACCTTATAATCGACGCAGCATTTCGCATGTCGACGTAACCCGTATCTAACTAGTACTTGCAATTGTTTTGGTACACGGTTTCTTTGGTCATAAAATGAAAACGAATAAATATTTTTCAAAACTTTTTTCTGCTTTTTATTCGGTAACTTAATGGCTACAAATCGTAGAACAAATTATTCGAAATGGCCGTGTTGTGCCTTCCAATAACGCCGAAGTCTCTTTGGCCACTCATCGCCAGCCTGGCAACATCTGAATCGCAAACGAGGCTAACTCAAAAAGACTTTCATTACCTCCAGCGTCCTTGGCAGCGATAACTTAACTCCAAAACTTTAGTTTCATCGTAGTTTTTCAATATCTTCTACGAAAAATACTTCCAAAATGGTAACAATGCTTTGTTTTTTATACTCTGTACCGAAGTTACATAGAGTATATTAAGTTTGTGCAAAAGTATGTAACAGGGAGAGGAATCATTTCCGACCCTATAAAGTATATATATTCTTAATCAGCATCAACAGCCGAGTCGATATAGCCATGTCCGTCCGTCCGTCCGTCCGTATGAACGAAGAGATCTCAGAGATGGTAAGAGATAGAGGTTTGACATGTATGGGGCATATATTTCTTATACTTGCAGGCAGATCAAGTTTATTTTCAATTTTTGCCACGCCCCCGCAATTTGGAAAAAACGTCATATCTCCTACAGTTTTGAAGATAGATCGTTCGTACCTTCTAGAGATACCTTGTAAATAAAATTATTTATCGATTTGCTGAAGGAATGATAAAGATCGGATGAACGATACTCAAGTTATGAGCAAAAAACGGCCAATAAACACCCAGCACCACCCCACCCACCACCGCAGCATTCTATTGAACGTCAATCTTAGTGAGAGAGAGAGAGAGAGAGTGAAACTTAGATATGAGCGCGTATAACTCGTGAGCAAATGCGAGCTGAGACGTTAAGGGTACAGAGTATGTTATAGTCGGGCTTGACCGACTTTCTTTCTTGTTTTTGGAGGTAGTATGTTGTGCATTTGCAACAACTGCAGAGGTATCTCAAGAGGTATCAGATTCATTCTTTCGGAGTCAAGCTTTAAACTCCGGGCTCTGCAGCCAGTCTTTATGATTTTTTTGTTTGACAACTTGCGGCATTTTTGTCAAACGATCTGTAAACTTGGCTAGCACTTTGAGATAACTGTTTCCTGAACGTTAGAGGTGGCAATTAGGGTCGATAAATGACTGACAGAGGTAAAAAACTATCTATTTACCTATAAGTTTTGCAAAATGACTTCAAAATAAAAATAAAGCTGAAAAAAAGCCGAAATCATTTTTAAAAACGCCAGAATTCAATACGGTTTTAAAAAAAGCTAGAAATGACGGGAAAAAAGCTGATTTGGCAACACTGGTCAGATGTCTTGCGTGAAGGCTATACGCGCCGGCAACAACAAAACCATCGCTCTGACAGAAAGAGAAAGAAAGAACTCATATGAAGTTGTTGTTGCTCTACGTATAACCATAAGCTAAGCGTCAAAGGCAATACGCGTTGCGTAAATGGGCTATAGGCTTGGGCACCCCTGTTTTAGACTAATTTCTTGTCAGGATCACAAGTTTTGTACAAAAATGAGATATGTATGTTCTCAATTCCACTTCCACAAAAGTCTTGTGAAAAAACGGTTTTAAATCACAAGATTTTTGTGGAAGTGGAATTGGGAACATGGCTGGTCACTTTATGGTAGATTAGACCTCTTAAGGTAGCAATTAAAAAATTAATTTTATGATAGCAACCTTATCACCACCAACTCCACTTGAACTCATTTAATCACAGTGAAGTGTTCTGGGAAAATCAAAACTAATTAATTCAAATACCTTTTACCTCTCTCGCTCTCTCTGCAGCTCGTCAGGGTTATGGTGTGGGTGAACAGGATTGGGGCTTTGTGGATGTACGCACTGGTGCCCATATGTTCTATTGGCTCTACTATAGCACTGCCAACGTGTCCAGCTACACAGAACGTCCACTGGCCATTTGGTTGCAAGGTGGTCCAGGTGCCTCTTCGACTGGCTATGGCAACTTTGAAGAGTTGGGTCCTTTAAAACTCGATGGCAGCTATCGCGATTGGACTTGGGTGAAGGACATGAATGTGATTTTCATTGATAATCCCGTGGGCAGTGGCTTCAGCTATGTGGATGGCTCTGCCTATTATACCACAACTAACAAGCAGATAGCCTTGGATTTGGTAGAGTTCATGAAGGGTTTCTATAAACTGCATCCAGAGTTTAAGACCGTGCCGCTGCACATCTTCTGCGAGAGTTATGGCGGTAAAATGGCTCCAGAGTTTGCCTTGGAGCTGTATTATGCCATACAACGCGGTGAGATTGAGAGTAATTTCAAATCGGTAGCTTTGGGAGATCCCTGGACCTCGCCCATTGATTCGGTACTCTCTTGGGCACCATTCCTGCTGCAGTTGGGTATTGTTGATCAGGATGGTCATGACAAGATTGAAGCTTCGGCATTGAAGACCAAAAACTATGTGGATAAGGAGAAATGGACACAGGCCACGCTACAATGGAGCTCCACGCAATCGGTGGTGTTGCGCGAAACGAAGGGTGTAGATTTCTACAATGTGGAGACACCCACACGGGGTGATCAGTTTGTATTGAGAGCTTTGGATGATCTCAGTCCTGAGGGTAAGTCGATGTGGTAATTCAATTGGGAATATGAACAAATTTCGTACTCAAGCCTGAATAAAGTAAGCATTTTAGAACTTACCAAGAGTTCTTAATTCCAGAATTTTGGCTCTTATTTAAGTTCTTTCAATACCAAACATTCTAAATATTTATATTGGAATCCGTAGAGCTCATGTATCGCACTCTGGTGCACTACGACATTGATGAGAATCGTGACAAAATGCTGGAGGAATTGATGCTGGGCCCCGTTACCGAAGCTTTGAATATCACCACCGGTGTTAAGTGGGGTGCTCAGAGTGGTACCACCTTCTCCAAGTTAATGGGTGACTTTATGAAACCTGTGGTGCACATTGGTAAGCCTTATAAGCCTTAAACCTTATACAACTTGCCTGTATTCTCTCTGTATTTAGTGAGTGAACTCTTAAACAACACCACAGTCAAGGTGGGTGTATTTTCGGGTGGTTTGGATTTGATTTGTGCTACTCCTGGCGCTGTTAATTGGATTGCCGACATGGAATGGGAAGACAAGCAGTCATACTTGAATGTTTCACGTAAGGGCATCAATGTGGATCGTGTACTAGAGGGCTATGAGAAGACAGCCGGAAATTTCAGCATGTTTTGGGTGAATCGTGCTGGACATATGGTGCCAGCTGATAACCCAGCAGCCATGTCGCATATCTTGCGTCATTTTACACACTTTGGTTAACTTAAATATTCAATAAAAAGCTGTATATGAAAATTGTTTAAATTTGAATTACAAAATGTTGGTCTGGCCACTTTGTTGTCAGGTGGCAACGCTAGAGCTTAGTCAATCAGCTGCTTGCTTGCTGTCTGCAACACAATAATTGAATTAATTTCGCAAAATTAAAATCTAAAATGGCCCGTATGCGTATACCCAAGCAAAAGGTTATACTCTGCGGCGACTATGGTGTGGGCAAAAGTTCACTATTTCGTCGGTTTACCAACAATACATTTGTAACCGGAACAGATCGCAAATCCACACTGGGGCTGGATCATATCGATCGGCAATACGATGTGGGTGACAAGCAAATTAAGGTAAGTGTGTGGGTAAATGTAACAAATGGAGCTCATGCTCATGTTAACCCCCTTTTCACTGGCTTAGCTGCAATTATGGGACACTGGCGGCATGGAACGTGTGGCTTCTGTGACCAGCTCTTACTATAAGTTTGCCGAGGGAGCCATCTTAGTATTTGCTTTGGATAATGCCGCCTCATTTCATTCGCTGTCGCAGCATTTGCTGGACATAGTGACCTATGCGGAGAATGCCAAAATCTTTATATGCGGCAACAAAAGCGATCTGGAGGGTCGTGAGCCGGAGGTCAGTGACGAGGAGGTGGAGGCATTTTGCGAACAATGTCATACCCTAATCAGTGCCACCTATAAGACATCCTGTCGCACGGGTGAGGGTGTGGAGGAAATGTTTCGCGATATTTCACGTCAGCTGGTGCAAGCGAATCGCTCTAAAATGGAACTCCAAGCACTGGAGCAAAAGAGTTTCCAAATTGAACAGGCGCAAGAAGAGTTGGACAAGATTAATGAGGAGGAGGCCTCCTCTTGTAGTTGCTAGCAGTTGGGGAACATTGAGTTTGGCTAAAGAAGCTGAACTCAATGCAAGCATTTTTTGTTAAATTTAGTTTTACTTTAATTTATTAACATTTTTTTGGAATATGGATTTCGAATTAATGCAAAAGACGTCCCAAATCTTTGCCAAGTAATTAGTTTAAGTGAATAAGTCATAGGTGTCACATTATTGGAATACTCATAGTCATAACATACACACATATTTATGCTAAACAATAATAAATATACAGACAAAAATCTTTCTAAACTTAACTACGATGTGGAGACCGAGGGTGTGCTGGAGGGCGCAAAGGTCAAATACAAACTGACACCCACAGCCAACACAAAACACACGCCCATGCCATAGAGTACCACCTTCTCTCGCATGGCCCTCAGCATCATAGTATTCAGAGTGCGTCCGGCTCGTGAAATATCTGCATTTGTCTCCCTCAAACGTGACCTGGCCCCCTGCAAGGTTTCACGCTGATGATGCAAATCGTTCAACACTTGTGCGCCCAAAGCTTCCGTTTCCACAGCCACACGATATCCTTCAGTTAAACGATTACCCGTGCGTTCAATTTGTTCGGAATTGTCCAGCAAACGTTGACGCTGATCATTGCTTATGGACACATCCTCATAGTAATCTCCACTATTACCCAAATCTAAGGTGGTAAACGTATTGGGCTGACGTTGCTTCTCCTTGGTTTGTTTATACTCCGCGTGCAGACGTTTCAACTCGGCCTGGGCCACCTGTAGTTTGCTATTAAAATTGCCGCGCTGCAAAGGATTTAGCTCGCGCACCTCCAGTACCATTTGTTCGAGCAGCTCCTGGGCCTCTGGCAGACTGCCATCGATTTTGCGGCAAAGCTCAAGGCGCTCGCCTTTAGTAATGAAAGAAGTAAGAGGTGTGTGAGAGGGTGTATTTTATGATGCTGTTTTCCCTCCCCCCCCAACTTACTGCTGCTTGCTTGCTGCTGCTGTAGTCGTCCAATATGTGCGGTGATTTCGGCTACCAGAGCAGCATATTGCTGCTCATATTGTTCTAGAAGGGACATTTTTAGGCAAGATTTATGTATATTTAGCTATGGCATATTGCAATTGCACCAGAGGAACAGGAGTTCCTCTTTTTCTACTTTGTTCAGTGTGACCCTTTCGCGGGCAGAACATATGCTGGCTCAGTATTGCCACTTGTTGGAAAAACGACCAACTGCTTACCAACTGCTGGTATTCTATGCGGCCAAATTTCTAACGGTTCCAAGAATATATAGAAAAAAGGGAGGAAAGCTTAATGTTTTTTTTTCAAGATTTTTGTAATATTGAATAGGAAGATGTGGTTGTTTATGTTTTCAGCAAAGAAGTGTTTTGTTGGCCAAGTCAAGAGGTACAACTTAGCTGCAGACATTAAAGCCATATTCCAAATGTTTTCGGAGATAAGGATATGAGAAAGAAGACGTTTTCTTCCAAAAATCCAATCATAAGCTGAAAACTTTAAAGTGAAATAAAAAAAATGGCAGCTAACGAGACCTAATCCATCCAGGGTTTTTGATCTCGACGGTATCAACATTTTGAAGTTGAAAAATGTGTCACGGTGTAATTTAACTAAAATTTTCATAATGGCATTTTTTTTAGCAATGTTCCCAATTCCACTTCCACAAAAATTTTGTGATTTAAAACCGGTGTTAGTACCAGATTTGCACTCTAAATCACAAAACTTTTGTGTGTCAGCGGTGGCTTTTTTTAGCTTTAAAAACTATGGAAAAACTCGAAAATAAATTTAGAAGCCTGTCAAATTGGTCATTATAATACATAAGTATTAATTAGCCGTCGTTCTTTAAAATCTATGATAAGATGGCCAAGCTATAGACTTTTCACATAGCTGCTCAAAATCGCATTTCTTTAATTGATTTTCTTTTGATTAATTTACAATATGACTTATATTATTAACTTATATTTCTTTTAAAATTTGTTTTATTTTCGTTAAGGAAATGAAAATTATTGATCACCACAGACTTTTTTACATACATAACAAAAACGAGAAGGCCAAGCAACACTGCTCGCCACTTGAATAGGACACCCTGTATGCTCTCTTTAAAACTGCTCGTAACTCGAAAACGAAATGGTAGAATAACGGTATTTTTTGCATATTATCTTTGTGCAAGCATTCTTCGCTGTTCTGTTCCAAGTTTTGTAAAGTTGTTTGTACTTTATGTGAGCATTCGCAAAAATTCAATGGAATTCTTGCGCCACTTGAATAGAACATGCATTTTATTTGGTCGGTATCGTTGACACGTGCACACAAATTTTGGTTTACTTCAACTTTTTGCTTTAATTGAAGTGTATATAAAATTAAAAAAAAATTAAAATGGGGCGTGGCACTTCATTATCTGAGTAGGAGAAAGGATAAATCCAAGCTTACAAGGATTCTGGCCTTTCTATTGCCAAAATAGCAAAAAAAAAAGTCGACAGGAACCGTCACGCCATAACAAATTTTTTAAATAATGAGGCTAATTATGGTAAAAACATGAAGGGCCGCACCCACAGTGTGCTTACCATCGCGTACAAGCGACTTATATTAAGAGAAGCTTCCAAGTCGCACGACTCTTTGGCCAAGATAAGGGAAAAATGCAACGTTAAAGCAAGTTTGACAACCATGCGTCGTGTTATTAATAATGCTACACACCTAAAGAGACTAAAAATCAAGAAGAAGCCACCTCCTAACCCGGCTCGGAAGTTACAACGCACATGTCACCTGGACTTCGGAGTGGCAACGTGTTGTCTTTTCGGACGAAAAAAAGTTTAATTTGGAGGGCCCCGATGGCTACAGCTACTATTTTCATGATCTTCGAAAAGAACCACACCATCTTAAGTTGCACAGCAGTGCTGGAGGTATTATGGTATGGGGGGCCATTTCCTATTATGGCACCTGTGAGCTTAAATTTATTCCAACCACCATGAATGCGTTGTGTTATAATGGTATATTGAAAGAGGCCTTTCCACACTTCCAAACTCTTTTTGCAAATTTAAAATGGATTTATCAACATGATAATGCCCCTATACATACGGCCCGGATTGTTAAATCGTATATAGCGAGCCAAAACGTGGAGTTATTAAACTGGCCACCCTATTCACCGGACTTGAATATCATTGAGAATGTGTGGGGATGGCTAACACGTGAAGTATATGGATCAGGTCAGCAATATTCGAGCGTTCCCGAACTAATTGCAGCTATCAAATTATTTTGGAAAATTGTATGCATCCCTTCCAGACCGAATGTGTGAGGTTTTGGAGAAAAAAGGAGGCTCAACACACTATTAAAAACTTTTTTTGGTTTAAAAACATGTTAGTAATTTCTTATTTAAGTAATATTGTTATTTGAAAAGGATTGAAATATTCTTAAATGGTTTTTAGATAAAGTGTCCTATTCAAGTGGTGCAAAATGAAGACTCCAAAATTTGTTACTTATTGGTTAACAATGTTTTTTGTATACTTACAACTTTTGAATAATTTTATAATTTTCGTCTAATTACTACATTTAAATAAACTTTATAAGAAAACAAAAATTATTTTCCTAGATGGCTTGGTTTAGCAGCAATTAACTATAGAAAATCGATTTTAGAGGTGTCCTATTCAAGTGGCGAGCAATGTATCTTAGTTGTCCTACTGACGATTTCGTTACAGATCCTTCGGCTTACTGTTCAGACGTTACATTTTCGAATTGGATTGAATATAAGCAAAAAGATGTATTTTCCATAGAGAATACAAAATCGATTATTTTGAGGTATGATAATGTGGCTGCAAGTGCGAGAAATATGACTCGACTTCGTTTCCACTTTCAGATAAAGTGTCAGAGCTAATTTCCACACTTAGTTGGACTTGAACAGACATGGATAAAGTTCTTAAATAAATACCCGCCAAAATAGTTACCCATTTGGTCTTAAGCTATGACAGGAAAACAATTTCATCCAAATCGGTAGATTGTTTCTCGAGTAGAATAGATCTACTTGTCGAATCTGCTTGAAATTTTTACAGTGCAACGGTGGGGGCTTTTGTGCTGGTTTAAGTCGCTCCGCTGACTGCTGCAACCAAAAGGTGGGGAGTCGATTTTTCAACCTGATTTATTTAATACCCGCAATGCATAAATTCACCCACAATTTACATAAATCAATAGATTATGCAATTCTTAACCATATTGCATTTACAGATTTCAAATAAGTTCAATAGTTAAGGGGTTACATGGGTTTCGTCAAGTAAAAAAAGGCCTATTTAATATTTCTTTATTCTATATTTCTTTTTCAATGTAAAAAATTATTTATTTAATTCAAACTTTTTTCTGTCTTTCCAATAAAAAAAAAAAATTAAAACTCCACCATTGTGACGTCATTTCCGGTGACCCCATGAAAAAAAGGTGCGTCCGCGTTGTCAGCATAACTCCTGACAGGATCATTTAAAATGAAAAACAAAAATAAGTGTTTTAGTTGAGACCATAAACTCGTGCTTGAACGAAGGAAAGATAAAAAAAGAAAAAAATGGAATTTTGGCAGACATTTTTCCAAAAACATGAAAATTTCGGTCAAATTTGCTTGACATTTTGTTTTTTTTTTTAATAGTTGTAATTGAAAATCAAAATTTTCCTTCGTCCAAGAACGAGTAAATTGTATCTCGAACACCTGTGTAAAATTTCATCAAGATCGATTGAGTAGTTTTCGAGAACATTTGACAACCGACTTTGAAAACACGGATCCGAGAAAAACGCGTTTAAAGTTTTGAGTAACAATAAAAGTGGAAAAAAAAATGTTTTTTGTAACTTACAGTGAATCGTTGATTCCTGGGCCATAAAGTAAAGATCCTGCAGCAGTTGCAATGTCCAGGGCATCCTTTTGCTCCTGTCAATGACGGATTCTGGCTTCGCGAGTCTCGCCCGCAGATTTTTTTCGGCTGCGCACACACGATTTTCATACCGTGCATAATCAATAATAAAGCTGATGTTCCTTCATTGAAGATACAAGCAGCGACCAATGCCGCAATGTTAACAATCTTTGAACCAGCAGGAAGTATTTTTGGAGTAATTTTCTAGATCAACTGGTTGTAGCTCTCCTTGTTATTTTGTGTGAAACCACCAACACACCGTTCGAGAAGCTCATCCTTACTGAGATCATCATATATTGATTTCATAGCAATCAAAACTTCATCTGGTAATGGAATATACTCATACTTCTTTCTATACCTGACTGTATCTCTGAAACAATTATTCGGATCGACTTGAAAATTTAGGATAATATTCTTGAGATGTTGTAGAAATTAATAAGCCAAAAAAATCGATTTTTTGAACCCACGAAACCCATGTAACCCCCTTAAAGAATAAATCAAAAAAATGAAAATTTTCTTTTTTGTTCCACACTCCACCGTTCCAATTCGACGCTAAATAGCCGACGCTATTTTGACGTACATTCTTGCTACACCATCTGAACTCGAACCTTTGGGCAACATTTAATAACAAAAAGGCCACACCAACAACAACAAACGTTTTTATCAAAGTCAATTCAAATTGATTAGGTAGCTTAATTAACTGGTCACAATCTCATTATTTTTACAATTAGTTCAATTAGTTTAACAAAAAGAACAAGGAAAACCGGTTTCTTTTGCCTGCCACGACACCACCAACCAACCAACACCATGCAGGAGGCCTATGTGAATCTAAATAATATACCCACAAAAATTATAACCTGGGGCAAATGGATAGAGGAGACCATAACAGAGAAGGAGTTGGTTATATGTATAACCGGCAATCCGGGTATACCTGGTTTTTATACCGAATTTGGAGCTGGCCTGCAAAAGGAGCTGGGCAATTTGCCTGTGTGGGTGATAGGTAGGTGAGACACCTAAAGTATAAAGTATTCCATACTTATGATTCTATTTCGCTTAGGTCACGCTGGCCATGATGATCCGCCTGAGGCTAGCATTCGGGAGGTGCCCCAGCTTAGTGGCAATGAGGAACTATTCAATTTGGATGGCCAAATCAAGCATAAAATCGAATTCATTGAGAAATATGTGCCGAGTGATGTGAAAATTCATTTAATAGGCCATTCCATTGGTGCTTGGATAATCTTCCAGTTGCTGCAGCAGCCGAGCATACGACAACGCATCAAAAAGTGTTACCTACTCTTTCCCACAGTGGAACGCATGATAGAATCACCCAATGGCTGGACATTTACCAAAATAGCCATGCCCTTGAACTCGGTCTTTGGTTACATCTTCTTTACCGTTTTCAATGCGTTGCCCGTGTGGCTGCGTTTGTTTTTCATACAATTGTATTTTCTAATCTTCTCCATACCGAAAGTATTTCTGGGTTCCGCATTGAAATACTCCAAACCATCGGTGGCCGAGAAGGTGGTATTTCTGGCCGAAGATGAAATGGCCCGGGTGAGGGGATTGCAGCGGGAAATTGTGACGGAAAACTTGGATTTGTTAAAGTTTTACTATGGCACCACAGACGGTTGGGTGCCGGTGGAATACTATGAGCAATTACGTAAGGATTATCCCAAGGTGGATGCCCAATTGGATAACAAGAAAATAAGTCATGCCTTTGTATTGAGACACTCCCAGGATATGGCTGTGATTGTAAAGGAAATGATTCAAGCGAATCGAAATTTATAAATTTTTATTTATTGAGCATAATAAAATGGAGAGAACATGGAGAACATGAATTGAATTGGAGTTTCTGCTTAATTCTGAGGGGTAGCCGAACGACTGCGTGATGAAGACTTGGAGCGACTGCCCGAGCCGGAACGGGAGCGAGATCGGGATTTTGATTTTGATTTGGATCTGGAACGGCTTTTGCTTCTATCTGAAGACTCGGCTCCCGAATCTATGCGATTCTTGGCACGTTTACGCTGTTTAAGCGACTCATCATTGCTGCCGCTGGCTGAACCGCTACGGCTGCGACTACGTTTGCGTGCACCACCACGTTCGCTGCCGCTGGCACTGCCGGAACGGCTACCCGAGCGACTTGGACTGCCACTCTTGCTGCGGCTTCTGCTTCTACTGCGACTTCGGCTACGTTTGCCATCACTTTCCGACTCGCTGGTGGAAATGGTCTCCTTGGACACTATTTTCATACGCTGCTTGGCCGACAATTTCTCCTTGGATTCCTTAACAGCTGCCGCCTTCTTCTTTTTCTGCTTCTTGTTCTTGCCGCCGCCGCCGCCTTGGCCCTCTTCATCGCTATCGCTATCATATTTCTCCGTCTTACGCTTACGGCCGCTTCCCTTTTTACGTTCACCCTTGTTTTTACTCTTCTTGGCTGGCCGTTCACCTTGATTGCCCGTGCCATCATCCCCGCTGCCACTGTCCGACACATAATCATCTTTACGCGGTCGTCCGCCACCCTTTTTACGCTCCTTTTCGGTGGGTGCATCGGCTATGATCAATATATTCTTGGTCTTTTCCACATACTCCTGTCGTTTGGCCAGCAATTGATCACGCGAGGTTTTGGCCTCCTCTTCGCGTCGCTTGCGTTGTTCAGCCACTTTGAGTTTGAAGGCTTCACGTTCCTCTTCCTGTTTGCGACGTAGCGAACGCTCCTCCTCGTCTATGCGTCGAGCACGACCCACATGGTATTGAGCCTGGGAGAGCAGATCCTGACAGGTGTTTGCCTCCACGGCAGCCACCTCTATATTGAATCGATTCTTATCGCCATTTACGGATAGATATTGGAAGTACCTGAAATGGGAAACAAGTTATTAGAGCAAAGATGTTTAAGGAGTATTGATTAATTAGAGTATCGAGCACTTTTCCCCCACTTTTATACTGTCGACAGTACAACCAAATGCCACAAGGTGGAGAATTTTGCATTTGTATTTGTGTGGGTGAGCCAGATGTTCGTTAACGAACACGAACGAGAGGATACAGATTGAGAGGTCTGAATCCGAATCGTTGCGATCTCAACGTCAAAGCACAACTGAAGGGAAACGAAGTTGGCCCAACAAATATACACACACACAGCATACTTATGTAAAATCGAACGTCCACATCGAAAATCCACGCTAAAAATTTTGCCTGACATTCACTTGTATGGCTATTACCCATCTTGGTGGTTAAGCGTCTTTGGTAGTGACCAAGTGACCATCATAATTCTTAATTGCTGAACTTAAAACACAGTTGGTACGTTTCTTGGTGGACATTTTAAGCCAAAACCACTGTTAGTATATCACTCAGAAAATTCAAGGTTTAAACAAGAAACAATTGCCAATAAGAAATGCTGAATGACTAAGATTCTTCTCGAGGACGGGTTTAAAAACTACTTTTGCCCAGAACTAAACTAATATTTTAAGGAAAAAGAGTCTCAGCAACAGTGCATTAATTATTTTGGCATGCGGTTAGTTTACCCGAATTCTCAGAATATATACAGGGTGGTCCATCTAGTGTTTGGAATTTGAACTATTCATAATTTGACTTTAAAAACGTCAAATGTCATTCGGAAAGCGACTAATATTGAGTAAAAACTTTGACATTTACGAAATGGGTCGCTATTCACTTGAAGAATGTTGGGGAAATATTAAAAGCATATTTCCAAAATGGTGAGTCCTAGACTCAAACTGTGCGAAATTTGAAAAAAAAAACATTTAACAAAAAAAATGTTCCGGAAATTCAATTTGTGGATCAATTCGTGAAGCGAGTTTGTGAAACTGGAATGTTGGTGGATAAACCAAACCGTGTATGTACTCGTCCGGTTGCTGTAAATGTGCGTGAACAACCATCAACGTCAACTCGCCATCGATCTCAACAATTTAACATTTCGCGCACTTCTTTGATGAGAATTTTGCATAAAGACCTTGCCATGAAGCCATACAAAGACCAATTGGTGCAGCAGCTAAAGCCAATTGACCATCCGATATGTCTACGGTTCGCAAATTGGGCGGAAGATGGTTTGGCCGAAAATGGTGAATTTGACCGAAAAATCATCTTTTCCGATGAAGCACATTTTCCACTTCGGTGGTTATGTTAATAAACAAAATTGTCGCATCTGGGGCACAGAAAATCCGCATATGGTCCCACCACGTGTCACTGTTTGGTGCTGATTTTGGTGTCGAGGCATCATTGGTCCATTTTTCTTTGAAAATAAAGAAGGAGACACCGTGACCGTGAATGGTGAATGTTAAGTGATTGGTTCTTGGGGAAATTGAAGCGGAAGACTTGGAAGATATGTATTTGCATTTGTCTAGTACAAGCCAGCTGGACAAAATTGATTCTCACAATTGGCAAAAACAACATATGTGGAAATAGCAAAACAAACAAAATTTCATGGAAAAGAACCGTTAGTTTCTAGAAGTAGCCTCCCAAAGTGCAAACTTGTTATGTTGCTGCTGAATGCATTGAAAATTTGCACGTGTTAAAATAGCATTATATTCGGACTAAACACAACTAGATTTATTTCAAGTGAATATGGGTGATTCGGTTAAAGGTCAGTGCTTCTCATGAATATAAAATTTGGGATTAAATATGTAAGGTTTTTTTTTTTGTGCCGACTTAAAGTTGTGTTTAATTTTTGATGCAAATTCTTCGTGTTTTCAATCTTTGATAGAGTATAACTATTTTTGGTATATATTAGTGCTATTTGTTGGCAATGTGTGTTATAAATTTGGTGGTGTTCAAAAGTGCTCAACTACTTTTTTTTGTATTTTTACTTTTATCATACTTTCTTTATACTTTTTGTTTCTGACACACTGTATTTCTTATTTATAAACATTTTTTTCCTTCTTCTTTTCATTTTTAAAAGAAGAAAAAAGTTTAAATCTTAATTTTAAATATTTTGGTTTATATTTTTTGAGAAAAAGTATAATTTTTCCAAAAAAAAAGCTCAAAAAGTCGTAAATTTTCCTATTTTGGGGGTCGGTCACTTTTTTATTCTTCCCAAGGACTTAAAAATCAGCATATTTTATTATTTGGCGTTAAATTCTCTTTTCAGAATGTATTCATTTGAGTTTGTAGCTTTAGTACTTTAGAAGTTATACGTTGAATAATGAAAAGACTTTCTAGTCACCATTAATTAACCCATAACGACTTAACGGGACATTTCTGAACCTGACTCTAGAACAATTTTTTTGTAGTCTAAAGTCAATAAATGCAAAAAGCCAAAAAAATAATTTTGTCCAGCTAGCTTTTTCTAGACGAAACACTGTGATTTGGTTTCAACAAGACGGCGCTACGTGCCACAGTCGATATTCTGCGCCAAGAAGCTGTGATCTGACACCGTAATTAAATTCCTATTTTTAAATGGACCACCCTGTACAAATTACCTATTTTCGATCCTGTTTTTGACACACACAAAGAAGTTTGAATTATTCTTTATAATCTTGACTATATTCTTTACTATTTGTCATCCATGGTACTAATCGCGGTTCAGTATTGTCATATTCATAGTTATGTAATTATGCGTGATCATTGGTGGCCTTGAAAAGTCGTTTCTCAAGCACTTATCGGTTTTATTATCATGAAGATCCCTTAGTAGAAAGGCAGGTACTGAACTATTCGAATCGAAAACATTTCCTGAACTGATTTATTCGAACTGTTTTTTTTTTTGAAAGGGGATTCGAAGGGCACTACGAGGAGACTCGTGCAGGGCTCTAGCAGCCATCCGGGAAGCTGCCACCTGCCTAAGAGCACTCACGGTCAAAGAAGGAAAACTATTTATATACTCAGATAGTCAAGACGGTCGGCTTAAAGCATTCGACCATGGAATAACAAGCATACATAGAAACGACTTGTCAAGCAAAAAATGTACAATTTCATTTTCGCGTTTCCCGATGTGGGGGGAACGCACACAAGGGGTAGCCTGGTGCTATTTTTAGAATGCCAGAGAGCGCCGAAGTGAGAGAGAGAGAGCTCTTCCGATTGCAAGAGAGCGACTTAATATAAAAAATGAAAAAAAAATTCTAAAAGAATTTTGGCAATTGGCTAAAATTCTGCAGCCATGGTTTCGAGAAAACCGCTATAAAGTTTCGACAACTATTTTCGATAAAATAAAAATTATTTTTAATAAATTTCAAAAATGGATTTGATGCAATTGGGAGTTAGCTTTCACTGAAAAAAGAAATTATCAAAATCGGTTCTAGGAATTTCGGACAAAGTGCGTCAAGACTTGGTAAAAAAAAATCTCCTACAATTTTCAAGTAAAAATTTGTTTTTTTTAAAAATTAGTAACATTTTATAACTTTAATTGAAGTCTTTTGATAAAAAAAAAAAGAAAAAATATCGAATTTTAAAAAATACGAGGGTTGATGAAATTTTTTTTTCATATTTGATATTTGATTTTGTTTATTGCTGTAAAACATATTGCCGGATTTGCTTTAAAGTTTTGCAGGATGTTTTTAAGACCCTAATAGAAAATTTAAGTTAATAAAAAGGAATTTCTAAACTAGAACACCCCACAAGCTTTAGTCATATTCAAAAATTTCGAGCTTTCCTTCAACAAATCTTAAAAAAAAATGGTTTAACTGGGGCAACCTTACAGCAAAAGTACACAATACTGCAATTTCCATAAATGAAACACTTGCTGCAGTTTTTCAAAATTTTTACGACTAAGAAAATAAACAAACCCTATCAAAGAAAATCTAAAAATAATCAATAGTTTTGAAATTCAAGTAGTGGCATTAATTTGTGATCAGGGTTCCTTGGTCTTTTAACCTGCAATCTCAATACTCCTGATGGAATAGTGAGCTTTCAGGTTCTTAAAGAGTGGAAAAATGAAGATGAGGCTAAAACCAAAATGTGCCCCATACTTTTTATACTTTTGAAAAAATGTGCCCCAAATATGCTACTCAAATTATTGGCAAGACAGTTAAAGCAGCTATAAGATCTATTTGTGACACAGTTAAATATATGACAGCTACGTATGAAGTAGCTATATCAACCGCTGAATTTATAAAAAAGGTAGACAAAATCTTTAATTGCATGAACAGAGGCTTTTTAAGTGGCGATAACCCTTACCGATCAGCTATTCGGCTAAATAGCGAATCATACAACTTTATAAAATATTTTCTTAGTTATCTTGAAGATATTAAGTTTGTGGACACCAAAAAACCAGTGTAATTCTTAGATGGCATGAAAATTACGTTGAATGTAATTATTTTGCTATCAGAAGATTTGTTGAAGGAAACCTCAAAATTTTTTATAATGAAAGCTTTTAATCAAGATATTTTAGAAAATACGTTTGCAGTCTTAAAACATTGTATAATCTTTGATTTGTCTCACATACCAACAATGCTAAAAACTTGCGGAATGTCGCTTATCTCTTAATGATATCACACGACATTTCAGTATACACCTTATATTGTCGCAACATAGAAGGAAATGAGTCTGCGGACAAACTGCTCTTCTTTCAGAAAAGAGCACGATAGGGATGCCTATGACAACATTTAAGCTTCACACAATAGCTGAAACACTTTGTCTCGCAGTAGCAAGGCTTACGTGGCCAACATTTGACCTAAAAAGTACTAACACACTCTCTGAGACATACGGAATCCGGGAGATTCCAGCTCTACTCAAGTTCATTCTGTCCACACAATGGTTGAGTAACGAGGAACCCCCTCAGCATTAAAAAGGGTTAATAGGGAATAAATATGGCATCGCAATTTGCCCAAAGCAACTTGTTGCTCTCAGCCATCGCAACCTAAACTAACCTAATATAAATATTTTGAAGTTTTAGCCTGATAAGAGTTTCTCTTCAAAAAATTTTGAAAACCGACTCAAGTCGAAAAGTCACCAAAGCAAATATGGAAGGCCTAATGAAAGGGGTCGAACAAAAAATTCGACAAATTTGAGTCACTTCTCATATGAAGGCAAACAGTTCTAGTTCGAAAATCTCTAGAGCAGGGGTGCCCAGAATGAGCTTACGAGCGCGTGAAAGCCAATAAAAATGCACAAAATACAACTCAAGCAAGAACAACTACAAGAAATAGAACAAGAAAACCGATTTTTGTTTGTTTGTGTGAGTGTGTGTGTGGTCATTGCTGTCTCAAGCACACGCGTGCGAGCGCTCAGGCAACATTGTTGTTGCTTTTTAATTTGCCAGAGACATAGGAGAGAAAGAAGAGAGTCACATATGATGTTGTTGTTGCAGGTCTGCACGCTCCAACAACAAAACCTTCGTTCGGAAAGAAAAAGAGGAGAGCACGCATATGAAATTGTTTTTGTTTTGTATAATGCCGCGTTTTTCGTATGCGCGTGGGCTATGCCTTAGCGCGGAATAGGCTTGGGCACACCTGCTCTAGAGATTACTGGGACACACCCGAGTTAGAGGCTTACAAAGCTCGCCAATGCAATTCATGAGGAGAAAAGAAGAGACTCCATCACTGTCTGGCTTAAATGAGTCATCAAAGTCATTGATTGCTTTCACGAACGTCAGCTTCCGATAAGGAAAGGATCCCGACATTTAAATTGTAAATTCCACATACTCTTTGGGTAAAAATTTACTCAAAAAAATTTGACAGCAAAAAGATTCACTAGCCTCTTATACGTATTTGTGATGACAGTGAACCAAGGACCATAATCGATGGAATGTTAACCTTTTCGAGCCAATATGGGGCGATATGAGCACACGCACACATAGCTGTGGATGACGGATTTTGCTATAAGCCTTCCTAGCCTCTGCTAGCCCGAAGAAGACAGGCAAAGACAGACTGATTCATAAAATAGCTACATATATAGTCAATCAGCCCACTTTGTGGTGTAAAGTTGTGAAAAAACCATAGCTCGCAAGTAACTGTTGACACTTTTTCGTTGTCTGCAAATAAGTGTCTTTCACTCACACAATAAAAAAGACTCAGACAGAAACTGATTTTGTCGCGTCTGACTTAGCTCGCTCGCGCTCTGAGCAAGACAGTTATTTCTGTTTTCTTTTCGCTCAAGACAAACACTGATCGTTTGCTTGAGTTAAATGAAGCAAATTGTCTTTTGAGTATGTATTGGTAAACACGCGATTGTTGCGTTCTTTTTGTTTGCATTATACATATTAGTTGCGTTTTAAATTCAGCGTGTGCGGAGCATTCTATTTTTTGCGAAATGGGAAAAGACGAAAATAAAAAAGTTCATCATTTTTTTAGATTTGTTGTCGAAGAAAATAAATCTATATGTAATGTTTGCGGTTTTAAAATGTCTGGGACATATTTAACAAATTTAAGACGGCATTTGACATTAAAACATGCTGACATTTTTAATGAGTGGAGCAAGAGCGGGGACTCCCAAGTACAAGAAAGTGTAAAAAAAAAGGAAAATATCATACCACACGAGTGAAGAATCCATTGTTTCTTCAATTATTAAAATAGTGACTACGGATGGAAAACCATTTCTTTTTCTGGACAGTGAAGGCTTTAAGGATATAATGGATCCAATTTATAGTTCACTAGGCATGAACCCAATAACCTCGCGCAATGTAATAAATTTTGTAAAAGTCAAAGAGCAGTCAATTAAAGAAAACATAAAGGCTTTAGTTAACGAAAAACTGGTGTCGCTCAAAATCGATGTTGCCACTAGAATGGATAAATCCATTTTAGGTGTAAATTTGCAATTAATCGATGCAAGCCTTTATACAACTGAGATCGTTGTAAAAACGTTGGGCATGATCCAACTCGCGGATTCCCACACAGGTGTATACATTAAGCAGAAAATTTTAGAAATTTTAAAGGATTATGAAATAAAAGTGGAACAAATTTTCAGGTAAAATTTGAATTACAGAAAATATATGTATGTTTTAAAATAATATTACATTTATGCATACAGCATAACATCTGACAACGGAAGAAATATGATAAAAGCAGTTCAACTTTTAAACGATGCTACAGAGGAATCTCTTTTTAACGATGATACGCATGGTGAAACTGTTATGGATGAACTAGACACCATTGATTTGGCCAATATTCACCTAGTGAGATGTGCAGCACACACGTTGCAATTGTGTGTAATTGATGTACATAAGGTGAACGAGATTAACGATAAAATTTGTTCTTGTCGCACATTATGCAAAATGCTGCGCACAGAAACTAATAGGTAAGTAATGTTTAGTTGTTTCATAAATATATATAAATACATCTTTGTATATATGTTATCTGTACAGACGTTTATTAATCGAACACAAAAAAAACACCATCGCTTGACGTCATAACAAGATGGAATTCAACTTATTTGATGATGACAAAATTGGTTGATTTAAAGGAGTTTCTGACTACTCAGTCTTATTTTTATGTTGATGCTGATTGGGACTGGATGGAGTCTTATATTGACGCCTTTAAGGAAACATATGAAGCTACTCTAAAGTTACAAGATAAAAATCTAGTTTTTAGTGAGTTTTTCATTATTTGGATGTAACTTAAATTGGCATGCGATAATAGTCAAAATTTCATAAAAAAGAAACTATTGGCCCAGATTAAGATAAGAGAGATAAAACTTGTAGAAAATGAAGCATTGTTAGCTGCGATTTTCATGGACCCAAGAGTTAATTGCATATTGAGTAATGATCAAAAACGGTTGGCAAAGCTAAATTTAAAAAAAAATTGCATATAGGTTATTCGAGTTAAAGAATGTAAGTTGCAAAATGGTTAAAATTGTTGTCCTGTGTCATTTATGTTTCATGTTAGTAGTTACTTATATTAACAGTTAAAATTGTCTTTGTGAAAAACTAATACAAAACTAAAATCAAAGAAAGATGTTAAAATTATTATCGCTCTAATATTACAGACAGCACAAAATGTTCCAGCGCTTGAAGCTGCTGCTTCTGAAGATATGGACTTATCATTATCTTCAACTTTTTCGATTGCATCCTCGGCTGAAGAGAAGACGCTCTTGTCGGCATATTTGGATGATGTCCAGACAGTGACAGAAATCAAAGAAGATAATGTATCTGCAAAACTTATAAAAATTTATGCTGACATTGAAAGTTTTGACGCAATATATGGTCGTTTACCATTAAACGCCAATATATTAGAGTTCTTTAATGATCTCAGACTTAAGTTGCCACATTTGAGTGCACTCGCGCAGCTTGTTCTAGCAACACCGGCAACTCAGGTATCTGTAGAGCGAGCTTTTTCTGCCCTTCATTTTATTTTAAGTGAAAGACGAAGCTCAATATCTGCAGAAAATCTTACGCGTTATTAGTTGTTAAACTAAACTCCATTTAAAAAAAACATATATATATATTATTGAAAACAAAATAAAAATAAACATTGTTCCTTAAAATTGTCTTTTCCGATTGCATTGTATTTTTTTATTATTTTCATGCTCATGTACATTTATATGTATGTGTTTACATGCACACGAAGGCAAAGATCATTTCTGTTGAGTTTTTTAGTCAAACTGTCTTTTGGTGAGAGTCTTTGTGTGAGCGAAAATCGTATTACTCTTCACGTGACACTCATTTGAGAGCGTCGCACGAATTAGTCAATGCAAAGCGCTTGAGCGAAAACAGCTTCGAAACAAAAAAAAGAGAGCCGCTCAGAGAGAGATCGTGTCTGCACAATCTTTTCGGTTATGTTACGAAGCAGAGCATATTAGAAAAAACGATAAACTGTCATTTGCGAGCTATGGAAAAAACATAACTTAGTGACCTGGAGCCTGCTAACAGATCTATAATTGATATTCAAACAGGTTGCTAAAACAGTCACATTGTGACTTTTTGAGTTTAAAAAACTCCAAAATGACTTTGAATTAGTTTTTAATTAACTTTCGACATTAACATTAAGTTCGAGTTTAAAAACTTGAATTCACGTTTATACAGACGATAATTTTCCCCATGAAGCAGGAACGTGGCTCTTAGTAAAGCGCTTGTAATCGTTTCCTGTACCAGGAAAGTTTGTACGAGCCATGCTTCAATAAAAATATTCAACAGGAAATTAAGAATATCGATTACTTCCAGAACTGAGTATCGATTACTGGTTACTGTGTATAGAGTACTGAGCTTTGATTACTGACTATTGCTCCCACCGATTGTCCTCTTTCTACCCACTTTTTAAGTTTCCCCAACTCCAATTTCCACCTAAAAACTTACTTTTGCGCCAACTCCAGTTCATGTACCGCCTGCAGCACCACCTCCAAAGTGGATTTCTCATCCTTAAGAATAGCCATGGCCAGGCGGGATAACACCACGGCTATGTTGAATAATAAAACCGTATCCTGAGGCGCCACTCGACGTGCCTTTAGCAACACCGACTTGGCCTCCACCAGCTTGTTGGCCCTGAGGTAAGCCCTTGCCAGATACTGCATCACCTCCACATTGTTGTGCTTATAGAACTTCTTCATGCAATTCTCATACATTTGTATGGCACTGATATACTGCTTCTGCTCCACATAGACATGGGCTATATTAAGCCACACATCACAAAAGTCCGCCGTGGCCTCACGCACCTGGGCAAAGATATCGCGCGCCTCAATTACACAACCCTTGTGAGCCAAGACCGCTCCAATGCCATTGGTGGCCCATATATTACGCGGATCATTGCGTAAAACCTGCAAATCACAAAGATAATCAAATCTTGTATCGTTTAGCGAATTGATATAGTTACCTGCTTAAATATGGCCAAAGCCTTTTCCTGATGCTTGCGCTCCTTTTCCTTATCCCGACTCGACTGATGTAAAGTTTGCAGCGAAAAGTTACCCAAAGCAATCAGGGAATAGGCATCAGTTGACGTGGCCGGATTCTTCAGAATTGTTTCGAAATTCTTTTGTCCCAAAGCAAATTGCATTTTGGCCAAATGTAAATTACCCAACAAAGACCTGGCATCGGGATTGTCGTTGTTGATATTCAAGGCATCCTTGAAGAAATCTGAGGCCACAAAAATCAAACCCTTATCACGGGCCATACAGCCCAAGCGTAGATAGCAATCAATATAGTTGGGATGCTCCTTGAGTATATCCTTGTACAGTTTATCGGCTACATCGTAGCTACTCATGGCCTCGTTCAACCGGGCCAGATTATATTTCATGGTGACTTGTATGGACTCATAGTACTTGACATCCTTGTCCATTTCTGAGTTGGCATGCTGCAAAGCAGACTCCAAGGTGTCCTTGGCCAACTTCAAATTACCCAGACGATAGTGGAGAGAGGCTACATTGTTTTGTATTTCAGCGGGTATTTCATATTTAGCCTTATCCCGGAGTATGCTTGAAGCGGTGCCATAGGCACTTAGTGAAGCCTGCAAATCATTCTGTTCCAGTATTTGAGCCAACTCAATCCAGGCCTCAATATCCTCGGGAAACTGTTCGGTGACCTTTTTCAGATGTGTTTTGGCCATATCGCGTTTGGTTTGCGAATTGGAATGGGCATAGAGGGAGCCTAGGATTTTCATGGTTTCATAGTTGCCCGGTTGGATTTTCAACACTTTCTCAAAGCATTGGGCTGCCTGTAAGAAACACACACAAAATAAGGTAAAAATTAGTATAGGTAACTTTAAAAATAGCTCATAAATTGCAATTGCGATTATTGATCAATTGGATAAAATATATTTTATGAGGAAAAGAGTGCTAGATTTGAATACTCTTGGCCAAAGGTATGATTTTGAGCAAACTGAAACACAAATGACCAATTAAGAACATAGAAATTGCATAAGGAATGTGCCAAAGCGTTTTACAGTGACTGACGAATCATTAAATATACAAAAAAACCATCAAGTCACACAATTTTCGCTTGCAAGTGAGCACGGGGACCTGCCACATGTAGTGCTTAACCCGGCTAAAACCAAGTGCATAGTCATATATAAGAAATCCCTCGACACAAGCCAGTTGCCAAAAGTTGTCATTAATGGCACTTCAATTAACTATGTGGAACATGCAGCCAATCTCGGCATAACATTTAGCAACAACCTAACATGGACTAATCACATATCAAAAGCAACGGGTAAAACAAACGGAATGCTGCGGCAGCTCGCAATGACAAAGTCGGTATTACCCGTTCATCTTAAAATGACCATAGCAAAACAAATTCTCGTATTTACACTTTTTTATAGAGTAGAAGTTTTTGGCCACTGCGATTTTGAGACTTTCAGAAGCTTAATGTGTCACTTAACTCAATAGCTAGATATGTTTTTAAAAGTAGACGATTCGACCACATATCACACCTTGCTCGGAAGATTTTTGACCTTGGAACTCTTACTTTCATTCATAAGATCTTTACAAGCAAAGAACCATCTTATCTTCACAATATGCTATGACCTGCAGCATCGCAGCGCACAAACAATTTTATATGCCCGAGATGGAAGCTATTATGCTCTGAGAGACAGTTTTTGATAAATGCTGTTCGGCTATAGAAAGACCTACCTCATGGTAGGGAATTAGAGTAATAATCAAATAGTTAGAATAGAATTATTTAAACGAATACTTTTAATATAATTAAGTTCTACACACCTGATCATATTAATAGGTACACACCGGAATTTTTTAATTATAGATGGTTTTTTTCGTACTTTTAGTGTTGACAACTTTTGAATTTTTGGTTTTTTGTTGTTGTCAATGTCTGGCCACACTGTGACAAAGAGTTGAAAGAGGGGCTGCCCCGTATATCAAAGCATTTCTATAAATTGCGAGTCCACCACACATTTCGCCTGATCATAATAATAGGTACAGTTTCCGTTTCTCACAAGTATCAAGTGAATAATTTTGTAATCAGTGATCTTTTGGTATCTAAAGGCAAATTAAGTATAGCTCCAATACAGAGAATTAAATAATTATTTTCTTTAGAAAAAATGGGTCGAAATTCTCGTTGTACTAAAGAAGAAGCTCGATTGGTTCTTAGTCTGAGAAAAGAAGGCAAATCTTTAGGAGCCATCGCCAAATTAATGAACAGGTCTCATAATTTTTGTTAAAAATGCATTAGAAAGAAAACCAAGACAGGAAACCCGTGGAAGGCCACAAAAGACAACAGAAACCCTTGACCACTACATAGTAACTTTGAGCAAAAAGGACCCATTTAAGTCATCGAAGGCTATTGCAGCCGAAATTGGGAATTCAGTTAGTGCTCCAACTATACGAAGACGACTACAAGATGCTAACCTACCAGGAAGAATTGACAGAAAAGTCCCACTTATGCGCAAAAAAAATATCACCATGAGGCAAACTTTTGCAAGGGACCACAAAGACTGGGTAGGATGCACCGGGGAGAAAAAGTGGAGAAACATATTATGGAGCGATGAAACTAAGATTAATTTGTTTGGGAATGACTGTGAACGGAATGTTCGACACCCTAATGGAAAGGAATTCCATCCACGGTTTACAAAAAAAAAACAGTCAAACATGGAGGTGGCAATATAATGGAGTGGGGTTGCTTCTCCTGGTACGGCGTAGGTACAATTTATCAGACTACGAACAAAATGAATGCTGAAGAGTACAAATCCATATTGGAAACAGTTATGGTACCGTATGCGTTGGATATTTCATCAAGATAATGATCCTAAACACACATCAAGGCTGTTATCTAAATGTTTCGAGGACCAAAAAGTTGACGCTCTGAAGTGGCCATGCCAATCCCCCGACCTTAACCCCATTGAAAACTTGTGGGGAGACTGAAAAAAGAAATTGGCAAAGCATTCATTTTCAAATAAACAAAAATTATGGGAAGGTGTCCAAAAACTGTGGTATGAGACACCAGTAGAGACCTGCCAGGCTCTTATTAAAAGTATGCCAAAAAGAATAGCAGTAGTGGCCAAAAATAGAGGTGGATACACTGGATACTAAGTTAGGAAATACTAATTTACCTAAAAAAAAGAACACAAAATGGAAATTATAATTTTTTTTCATACCAACACATGAAGTGTACCTATTATTATGATCACACTGAAAACGTATCTGAAACACAAAATGATCTCTTTTATGTTATATTATTATTCTATGTTACAATCAAGTTTATTTTATTAAAAACAAATAGTTTAAGAACCGATGAGAACTAATTTTAAGTTTGAAACAATGAATAAAACTGTTTTCTGTTACCTTAAAGTCTGAGTTGATGTGTGTACCTATTAATATGATAAGGTGTGTATGTCTGTTAGTGTTTAAAATTAAATTTAATAATTGTAATAATTTAAGTTAGGAAAATTGAATGAAAGTTAAGGATAAAAAAACTGTGACTAGCGCGTTAATTTGTAAGTGCGCTGGGAGTAACATAAATAAATAATAAATAAATGTAAGTTTCATTGTCAAAGGTCAGTTGGGCCTATTAACCTGAGATTTTGCGAGGTAATTAATTTTAGAAGCAACATTATTTCAACTTTTATGTACTGAATAAATTCGACTCTCACTCTAGTCTCAATTCAATTCGGGACCTCATTGATTGAATGTTGTAAATGTGACATTCAACCAGCATTGGAATGAGAGTCAAAACTTCAATTCATTTCGAGCAGGAAGGCTTCATCAGCGGTTTTGTTTTGTTATAAGACCCCGATTTGTAAAAAAAAACATATCTTGAACGGGTGGATGAAAATAAGTTCTGATTGCACAGAAATTTGATTCATACAAAAATAAAAATAGAGCAAAGCTAACTTCGTTTATATACACTTGCAGCTTGATGGCGCCACTACTTTGAACACTTGCTTGACAGTGTGTTATATGGCAGCTATACGATATATTCATCCGGTTTCGACCGAACTCCCCAAAATTGTGTGGAAACTGATAATATTCACAACTGGAAGGTATAAAGACGCTACCATTGAAAACAAAAAAGTTTTTCTCACTAGAACTTCTTTTTCGACCTATATTTCCTATAGCAGCTACATGCTATAGTCATCCGATTTGGATTAAGCTTGGCAGAATTGTGTGGTATCATATAATATTGATCATTAAAACTTTGGCAGCGATAGCATTGAAAACAAAAAAGTTTTTCCTACTAAGACTTTTTTTCAGACATATCTTTTGTATTGCAGCTATACTATATAGATGCCCGATTTTCATAAAACTTGGTGGAATATTGTAAAATCATAGAAAACTTAGAAATACGAGTATAGGGGACGTTTGCGTTGAAGACAAAAAAGTTTTTCTCACTAAAACTGCTATTTCGACAGATGGTTCCTATTGCCGCTATATGATATAGTCATCCGATCCGGCCGATTCCGACAAATATGCAGCGCATTTGTATCAAAAGGCTTCGTGCAAAGTTTGGTTAAGATAGCTTTAAAACTGACGGAGGAGATAGCATAGAAACAGACGGACAGACGGTCATGGCTATATCAACTCAGCTCGTCATGTTGATTAAGAATATATATACTTTGTGTGGTCGGAGATGCTTCCCTCTATGCGTTACAAACATCTGGACAATTTAAATATATCTTCTACAAGGGTATAATAATGCCGAAATAACCAAAGAAGTAAACAGGTTTCCAAATAGTATGGGTACCGAGTTGCACACTAAGCTGGATCAAGTTTTGAAAAAGAGCCCAGATTTCAACACTATTAATAAGGTCAACAAAACAATTGTCAGCCTTAATGGGTCCTACATAGTTGATGGTGTATCTGCCGACTTTGGTTTTTAAATATAAAAATAGAGGAAAACCCTTGCAGCTTGTATAACACTGTGCAACACTAAAAAGTTGATAGATTGATAGATGATCGATACTAAAAAATGCTGAAAGGGTATGATGGTGGTTAGCTGGTTAGCTGCCGTTTTCTTTTTATTGAACTTTAAAGTTTTCAGCTTCTTCGTGAAACTTTCATCTCCATATCTCGTAAACTATTTGGAATTTCACTTTGTCGTCTCAGAGGAAGTTGTTGCTTTTGGCTTGGCTTACAAAACATTTCTAAGTAGCAAGTCAAAAAAGTCACATCTATATACTCAAAAATACAAAAATTTCGTAAAATCATCATGTTTTTCCTCATTTTTACTGTTTTTGAACTTTGTCTTGAAAACTGTAACGAATTTGACTAAGCAATGCGGGACAAAAACGTAGCTTGGACTTAAATAAACCAACGATTGGAACATCCCAACTTCATTCGATATGTCCTTCATATAGTTACTGGCCCTTAAGCATGTAGAATTGGAACCAAAACTCGAAAGATGGCAATTTTTGGTACCAATTGGCTGACAGTCAAAAATTTCGATTGGATTGTATTAAATCAATTAAATAGTAAAAAAACATAACTTCAAAACTGTTATTACAAAATTTTTATATATTTACTTTTTTACCGAAAATGTTCGTTTTTTCGGGTTGTTATGACAGTTGCGTGCTTGTGAGCTTATTATGAGAAAAGCTTAACCCCAAATTTTGTGATATTTTGGAACTTATTTGCGGAAGTTATACGCTTAATAGGGTAAAACTGTGAATTTGCAAAATTTTAAATAACTAGAGAACGGTTTAAGATAGTTTTGAATTTTTTTCAAATGTTCAGCCTTAAAAAGCCCATTTGAAAACAATTTTTAAATATTTTTTTTTCAAACATTTACTTGGAATACAAAGGGATTTCTTCAAAAAATTTAGTCTAGCAAAAAAGACTTCTTCAAAAATTTTCAAAAAAACATGTTAAGGCCGCATTTTTTCCAAACATTTTGAGTGTCGGTAGCTCGAAAATTATCAAAATATCAGTATGGAAAATTTGTAAAAAATTGCAAAAAATTTTATTTTTGGTTCTTAATTTGCCAATTTGGAAAACCACTTCAAAGACAAGAAGTCAGTATTTTATATACTTACTGCTATAAACCTTTATCAATGGGAAAATGACCATTTGAAAACCATCAATGTATTTTTTTGCACCACAAAAGATTACGAACAGTGTATAGAATATTTGAAAACCAGGTTCGAAAATTGCGAAACCATCAAAGGGACGCTTGGGATTCATCTAGCGGTTCCTGTGAATGATTCCTCTCTTAAAGTTAAGACATCGAGTAGTATAATTACAAAAATAGTTCGAGTCTAGTTTATGTTTTATTATATTATTAATATTATATTATATTACTACTTCTAATGCGAATAGCTTTAGTTTTTCTTTTCAATAATACCCTGTGCCAGCACACGTCGCTGCTTGAATTCTCTACCGATTAACTAATTTGAAATTGCTCAACCGTATTAATGCTCTTTGTTAGATCTTTTTCTGCAAGCTTTAAGGCCAATGCTTTCTTTTCGGAGTCCTAAAAGTTTATTCAATAGCTCTAAGAAGTTGTTTGGGTGAATTAAGAACCAAAAATAAAATTTTTTTGTAATTTTTTACAAAGTATTCATGTTTGACCTGTCTGAAACCAGCTTATTTTAAACGCGTTCGTATTGAAAGGACGTTTTTTGAACTGGTGTGCATGATTGCCAAAGTTACACTGAACCGATTTTTATGATATAAGGCTTAATTGAACCAAAAATAAAAATGTTTTGCAATTTTTGAGAAATTTATTAACATATGTTTTTTTGAAAATTTTTGAAGGATGGGTCCTTTTGGCTATGCTAAGTTTTTTAAAGAAAACCTTTTTGTTCAAAATAAATAATTGAAAAAAAAATTTCAAATTGTTTTTAAAAGGGCTTTGTAAACCTGAACATTTGAAAACAAAAAATTCAAAACTCTATCTTAAACCATTTTCGAGTTATTTAAAGTTTTAAATAATTTAAAAATGTTACCCTTTTAAGCGTATGATTTCCGCAAAAAATTTCCAAAAAATCTCAAATTTTGGGGTTAAGCTTTTCTCATAATAAGTTCCCTTTGGGCCAATTATCATCCAATTCGGAGACATCAACTCAGAAAATATCTTTTTTGTATACACTTTGTGGTCGGAGATGCTTCCTTCTATGCGTTACAATCATCTGGACAATATATACATACACTCTGCAAGGGTATAACTTTGATCCAATATTGGAAAATCCACCAGCAAAGTCGGAAAATGGATGACTGGGGTTTGTTCAAGAGTCAAATTATATTTGTGTCTCTGCATTAACTTCAAACTGATACTGATATCGGCTTGATCAGCTATACTGATGGCGGCACAGCGAAGCGCGGCGGGTTATATGCTAGTCTTATATGATTTCTATCCACAAAAAGGGACCTAAGTAGTATAATGAAATTTCGGATACTGAATATGTCTGTCGTTCAATAATATCTGAAACTAAACACGGTTTTATAAACAAAAAGCGATCAATTACTACAAACCGGCTCGGATTTTCAGCTCTATTTAACTTGGGGTTTGTTGACAAGTGCCAAACTGACGTAGTCTATACGGATTTCAGCAAGGCATTTGATTCCAATAAGCATGGTCTTCTTTGGCATAAACTTGATTTGCTTGGCTTTGCTCTGATATTATTGAATTGGATTAAGGCTTAAAGGTCTAAAGAATTAGCTGATTCTTATGTCACTAAACAGTTGTTTGTGTCCCTAGTTAGCCCTATTCTTGAATACGGGTCTTTTGTCTGGTCTTAACATATCAGGAACAACTCGAATCAGTTCAGACTATTCCTGATTTTCGCCCTTAGAGGCTTAAACTGGGATCCAAACAGACATCTCCCTCCATAATGCATAAAATGGGAGCATGGGAGCATAAAATTCGATTAATCGATCCATAGTGTGATTCTTATTCATAAGCTGCTGTCTGGTGGGATTGAGTCAAATACATTTTACTGTTCCAGTTTGTTTTAGTAGAAATTTCGTTCCGATATATCTACAACAGTAGTGTCAAAAAGGCCAAGAGCCTATCCCATGGGATGGGAACTCATAATATTGCCGGCGTCGCAGCCGACACAAGTAAAGAGAGAGGGAATAGGTGTGTTCTGCGCTTTTTAGGCTTTTGGTTCTCTCACGAGGCATTTGTTCGTTTGCGTGTTGCTCATATTGAAATGACAACATGTTTACTTCGTGTTTTGCTGCTACGCACACAAGCGCAATGCTTGATTGTTCAAGTTCACGAACCCTTCCGTAACCTTTGCCTTATTTACGATACGTTTTTCCCACTTATTTTCTAAAAATTCGTATAACTTATTGTCAGTTCTTTCTTAAACATTATAAAGTTTAACAGAACTTTGTTGAACTATAAACAAAAATAAACAGAAAAAAAGGTCAGCACTTACATTTTCCGTATCCCCGCGATAGATGTACATCTGGCCCAATCCATAGTGCGGCAATACAAAATTAGCCGGCGCAATCTGTGTGGACTGATAATAGTACTGAAACGCCTGATCATAGTCGCTCTGTGCATGAAAACTTCTGGCCAATTGATAGCAACTCTCTGCCCGCATGGCCTCGTTCTCTGTATTATGAAACGCATGCAGTGCCAAATGATGCACCTTCTGGTAATCCTTTTTGAAAAAGAAATGATTGGCCAAATGATTCAATACCATGGGATTGGCATTGTCTATGGTATAAGCCTTGGACAACATTTGCACACCCAGCTTATTCGACTCTGGCTCCAGTTGATTTAGCTTCAGCACCGCCAAGCCTATTAAAGCGCCCACACACTGCTGATCCAATTGTAAGGCACGCTCAAACGCCAGCTTAGCCTTTTCGGGATTGCCCATTTTGAGAAAACAATGAGCCATGCCGATGCGTACATTGGCCGGACAATTGGGATTGGTTCTCAAGGCCTTCTTATAGAAAGCCATCGCACCACGATAATCCTTGCGATTGAAGGCTATACAAGCTTTGCCCAGCAAGGAGGGTATATTCGAGGGCGATTGATTCAAAACGAAATTGAATTGAGCATCAGCCTGATCCATTTTGTCACCCTCCAGCAGACAGAAATAGGCACGGCCCAGCAAATGGCTTTGATCGTACATAATAATCTTATCCGCTTTGGTATACAAATTGGTGGCCTTCATAAACAGTTCACGTTTCTTATCCTTGGACTTTTCTCTATAGGCCTCCTGCACATAATGGGCAGCCAGCATGTCCAGGGCACGCATGGAATCCTTATCCGAATCACGATACTCCTTGGTGACATCTTTGCCACCAGTCGCCTCCTCTAGCAAAATGACAAAATCCTCGGTTTTCTTTTGCTTGTAGTAAGCCAGCTACAACAAAAATATGGATTAAAAATTTTATGTAAAAGGGAAATTTTTGCACCCTTACTTACCGCCACATTAACCCACACATGTAGAGGAGCACGCTCTTGCTTTAAGATGCTCAAAACCTCTGGACAGTCGGGCAACTGATCCGGATCCACCTCGATGACCTGAAGAAGAAGAAGCAGCAAAGTAGAAATGCTTGGCGAAAAGAACTTTGTGAGTTCAAAACTCACCTCATCCGTGTCCTGCAGTGGTATCTCTATGCAGTTGGACATGTTTGTTGGTTTAGTTTTGGCTGGAAAGCCAAAGAAATTGTTTAAATTATGATTTTCACAACTAAATTAAACAACAAACACAAGGGTCTCACTTAACGCTAGAGATGTGCGTTAACAAAACTATCGATTAACTATCGCTTAGCTTTCCTTTAACTTGGTCACACTTAGTAAAATGAAAACAATCAAGAAAGTTGAACAAACTCGACTTGCATTTACCCTTTTGTTATAACTCTACTTGTTAATGTTTGTTTTTTAAGTAAACTAATTTTAAAGTGCTACTACAAAATGGCAAAATGGAGTTGAGGGGAGAGATTCTGCTTAATTTGCTTTTAATTTTAATTCAACTCGACCGACGCACCGTGATTTATCGTTACCTCTTCTTCATAAACGCTATATACCCCTTGACCTCGTTTAGTACAGGGTACTAATAAAAATATACTCCAAATGTTTAATCAAAATTAAAAAGTGAAATGTGCAGTTAAAATAAAAAACAACTTTTACACAATGAGCAGCGCCCTGGGCAGGCGAGTGGGTCATTTATTGGCCATCTATTCTACTTCCTCTCAAGTCAAACCGTTAGCTTTGCTTGCCACATCAACAACAACAACAACAGGAAACAGCAAGCTCGAACAGCTGTTTCTGTCTGATTATGTAACGGGAGCCTTAAGAACAACAACGCAGCTGATTCCCGCCAATTTGTATTCACGCTATTCGGCCAGCACCATCATGACTTCATATCACAAGGAGCTTAATCTCAAGGATTATGACATAATTGGCTTCGATTTGGATGGCACTTTGCTACGCTATAATCTAAAAGAGATGACCGCTTTGATCTTTAATGTTTTGCGTCGTTATCTGGTGGAGCAGCGTGGCTACTCCCAGAAATTGCTACAAATGACTATGGATTTGGATTTCATGCAAAAGGGTCTATTTCTAGATGGCCCCCGGGGTAATGTGTTGAAACTAAGCTCAGAGGCTGTTATACTAAGAGCCACACATGGCACCAGACAGCTGAGTGAGACGGAAATAGAGGCCACCTATGGATCGGAGCGGCAATGGCAGGTCACCAGTGATTTCTACAAGGATCCCTTGTCCACCTGGAATGGTGTGGCTGCTGAACAAATGAGATCACTCTTGGATTATTTTGATATGCCAAGTGCTTTGGTCTTTGCCCAGGCAGTGGATTTGGTGGATGAGGAGCATCCAAACAGGCCAATGGAGCAGGAGTATGCTGTTTGGCGGGATCTGCAAGCGGCTCTAATGCACAACTATAGTCGGGATAACTTTGACAATGATTTAAGTTTGTATTTCAAGGAGATGCGTAAGGAACCACAACGTTATGTTCTAAAGACGTCAACCAAGTTGCTCCAATGGCTGCAAGAGCTGAGGCTACAGGGCAAAAAACTGTTTCTGCTTACCGGCTCCAACATAGACTTTGCCAATTTGACGGCTACGCAAGCTTTGGGCACAGATTGGCCAAAGCTTTTCGATTATGTGGTAACCTATGCCAAGAAACCGGGTTTCTTTACAGCTCAGCGTCCATTCCTTAAAGTGGATCGTAATGCTTTGAAAGAGTTAAGCCAAACGGAGTTACCTTTCGACTTTAAACTCACACCCGGTGACATCTACTCGCAAGGTAATTGGCATCAATTGCACGAATCATTGGCCCAGTTACTGCAGAAGCCCACCATTAACGCCAAAGCCTTATATTTTGGTGACAATATCATTCAAGATGTTTACACACCCGTAAAACATCGTGATTTCGATGCTGTGGCCATTGCCGAGGAGTTGCTACTGGAACGTTCCAATTATCCCTATCATTCCGAGCTGGGCTCACGTATGTGGGATTCGTATTTCTCCGTAGGCAACTCCACCACTCTCTGGTCGGAGTTTATTTGTAAATATGCACAAATATGTGTGCCCTCCATGGAGGAGATGGCCCAAACAGAGCCAGATAAACGTTTGGTGTGCACCAATGCCAGTGGCTTCTATCCCAAGTTACCCAAAGGACTGGAGGCCATGAATTAGAACAGCTGCTGCAGAACAGTTTTGAGCTGATTTGAGACAATAAACACAATGACCGCTGACGACGCTCCCAGGGCACAGAAACTCTAAGCAAATCACACAAATACTTTTATTTTTCTTCACATTTTGTTTTGTTTTTTTTGCAAAGTACAAACAAAATTCTAGATGTATAATACAACAAAATCGATCCATTATATATATATACAAGTATATAGAAATTAATGCAGGAACACTTTTTGTAATTACTTTAGGTCGGGGTTTA